>JARYZH020000597.1:0-113121 GCA_030021035.2 Notholithocarpus densiflorus
AGCGAGTTCAGATTGGCCAAACCGAATAAAAAGTAATCAAGGCTTCTGTCAGGCACGTATTCATAAATAAGTATCTTTTCTTCTCCTTCAAAGAAAAATCCCAAGAGTCTCACTAGATTCCTGTGTTGAAGCTATTGGCAACCAGCACAATCTCATTCTTAAATTCTATTGCACCTTGCACAGAGCTTTTGGATAGTCTCCTCACTGCTATTTCTTGTCCATTGGAAAATGTACCCTGGAAATATATAGGGTTAGGAATAACTTATACTTAGTGTAACTTTAAGAACTATAATGCCATCTAATTAAAAACTATTTATTGAAATATATATATATATATATATATATAACTATATTCCTACCTTGTAATATATATATAAAATTGTGCCAACAACAACATAAACAGAGAAGTTATCTTTCCTCGCTCCTAGGTTTTCTCTGAATCCCTAGGCAGTGGAACTCCCTCACTTGTCTCTACAAGTGCCCCTTTTCCCAGTGTTGCTGGTGAAATTCTTTTTTTCTCCTCCCTACTATTTTCTTCTATTTTTTTCTTCTCTCTATACTCTCTCTTACACACTCTCCATGGATGAAGTCACGAAGCAATGGGAAAAACTAACTCTGACGGATATTGAGGGGGATGAGTGTGCTCTTACAGAGGGTGTGATAGATGATTCTTTTGCGGTTGTAGCGAAGTTTTTCACAAAAAGAAAGGTTAATCTTGGAGCGGTGGCACGGACTTTTCGTGGTGCGTGGAAGGCTGATGGGGACTTTGAACTTCGAGATTTGGGAAATAATAGAGCTCTTATTGTTTTCACTGATGAAGTAGACATTAATAGAGTTCTACTCCAAAGCCCATGGTCTTTCGACAAATACCTCCTGGCGCTTCATAAATTGGGGGAGAACGAATGCATCAACTCTGTTTGCTGTGACAAAGCCTACTTTTGGGTGCAGATTTCGAACCTCCCTAGTCGCCACATGAACTCATTGGCAGCACTCTAGGTGAAGTTATCTTTGTTGATGCCCCGAAGGGAGGTCGAGCTTGGGGTACTTGTGTTCGAGTAAGGGTTAAAATGGACATTACCAAGCCTCTTTGCCGGGGTAGAATGGTTCGCTTGGGCTGCTCAGATAGACGTTGGGTCTCTTTCCAATATGAGCGCCTCCCAATTTACTGTTATTGGTATGGTATGCTTGATCATGATGAGAAGGATTGTCGATTGTGGATCTAGAGTAATGGGTCTTTAAATAGAGAGGCTCAACAATATGGCCCGTGGCTCAGAGCTAGTCCTGACCGTTTACAGAAGCCGCAAGTGGTTCGGGTTAATGGCCATGATACGCAACATAATAGTCCGGGGGCAACCAATGCAGAAAACAAACGACGGGTAGCGGCGGAGCAGGTTCAGAACACGGTGGTTAATGAAAATCAGATGAGAAATCAATGTATCGTGATCTCCGATAATAGTGCACCTTCTGACTTGCATATCCCGCAAAATCTGGAGGTCCCGTCAATTCAAAAAATCTCCAAAGTACCAATGGATTTCGAAGCACAGATAAGGGAGATTGACAAGGCTCTAGAATGGAAAGGACCAGAGAATACTCAAAAAGGTGTGGGGACTTCGGACTCTTTTTCTCCACGTTCACATGTTCTTGACTCTAAGCCTAGCGAGACCGTAAATACTCCTCCAAATGGGCCAATGTGGGATGGGCCTTTAACTGGGGAAAGTAAGGCCACTTCAGCATTTGTGTTGGGCCCGGGTGATGTCGTACGAAAGATTTCAAGCCCATCAGGGAAGGGTGTACAAGTACCGCAGAAAAAGCCCTGTAGTTCAGCCGAAGGCAAGAGTGTTCGTAAGGAATCTAAGGGGACTGGGAGAAGACTAGAAAAAACAACTGTTTCCCATGAGGAGGTGATGAGAGATCAGATTGAAGATCCTAAAAGGAAATTGTGTGACTTTGTGAATTCTAACGTTGTAGATATAGTGCCTGGGAAGAAGCTGAAGCTAGATGATGCAGTGTCCTTGGGGAAAGTCTTTGAGGATCAATTTGGATTGGCGGAGGTTGCTAAGCAACCCCGCCGGGAGCAATGAATACTTTGAGTTGGAACTGTCGGGGGCTTAGGAACCCCCGTACAGTTAAAGCACTAAAGAAGATAGTGCATGCTGAAGCTCCCAGTTTGGTTTTTCTTATGGAAACCAAACTTCCCCAAAAAGCCATGAAACGAATGTCCAATATAAAGAATTCGCTAGGATTGACTCAAGGCCTGGTAGTACCTAGTGAGGGGAAGAGTGGTGGTCTCGCTTTGCTTTGGAAGCCTGAGATTAAAGTGGAGGTATAGACTTTCTCTCGCTGGCATATTGATGCGGTCATTGATTCTGGTGGTTCTACGGGGCAGTGGCGATTGACAGGATTTTATGGAAATCCTGATACCCGTGGAAGGTCAGAGTCATGGGCTTGCCTATCCCAACTTGCTGCAACAAGTAATCTCCCTTGGCTATGTGTGGGAGACTTCAACAAGGTCCTCAGTGTTATAGAGAAGCAAGGTGGGTTGGTCAGGCCATCTCGACAGATTGATAGCTTCCGGTGCTGTGTCAATTCTTGCGGATTAAAGGACATTGGCTATGTGGGTTCTTGGTTTACGTGGAGTATGTTTTGAAATGACTTGGGTTGGATTAGGGAAAGAATTGATCGCGACTTCGCAACAAGAGAGTGGATTAATTTGTTTCCAGGCGCTAGACTTTATCACTTGGCATCCTCGGCATCTGATCATTGTTGTTTGATGTTGAGGTTCAATCAGAAGGTACAGCACAGAAAACCAAAAAAGATGTTCAGATTTGAGTCCATGTGGCTTAAGGATGGAAAGTGTGGTGATATTGTAAAGGAAGTTTGGTCAGAAGGAGAGCTGATGGGTGTGGGAGATAAATTTACTTTTTGCATGGAGAGATGTAGAGAGGCTCTGTCTAAGTGGAATATGAAGGAGTTCGGCCATATTGGGAAACAACTAGCAAAATCACAAGACTTACTTCAGGCTTTGGAGGCAAGATTAGTGGGGATGGCAAACACTTTGGAAGTTTGTTAGCAGAGGGCGGAGGTTAATCGATTGCTGGATTTGGAAGAGAGAATGTGGAAGCAAAGGTCTTGTAACCCTTGGTTAAAAGAGGGTGACAAAAATACAAGATTTTTTCATGAGAAGGCCTCGAATCGTAAGCAACGAAACACTATTATGGGTATCATGGATGAGTCGGATACATGGCATGAAAATGAAGAAATGGTGGCAGATATTATCACAGGATACTACCAAAAACTTTTTACCACATCCCAACCTGTTATTTGTCAAGAATTTATGGATGCTATACAACCGGGTGTGACCCCACAGATGAATCACATGCTCATCAGAGATTTTACTGCTGCAGAGGTTAAAAAGGCCCTTGATCAGATGTATCCTCTAAAATCCCCAGGACCAGATGCTATGCCCCCTCTCTTTTATCAGCATTTTTGGACTATTGTTGGAGATAGCGTAGTAAAATGTGTTCTTGATTTTTTAAGTACTAGTATTGCACCACCTAATTTTCATGAAACACATATTGTTCTTATTCCTAAGGTAAAGAGCCCCACAAGGGTCTCAGAATATAAACCCATTAGTTTATCTAATGTTGTCTATAAACTGGCCTCTAAGGTTCTTGCTAATAGGCTTAAGACTCTTATACCATATCTTATCACTGAAAATCAAAGTGCTTTCCTATCTGAACGTCTGATTACAGACAATGTGCTTGTTGCCTTTGAGGTTATGAATACTATCAGCCAAAAGAAAAGTGGAAAAACGAGGTCTATGGCTTTAAAACTTGACATGAGCAAAGCTTTTGATAGAGTAGAGTGGAGTTGTTTGGAACATATTATGCGTAAGATGGGCTTTCATCCTAGGTGGATATTTATGATTATGAATTGTGTCACCTCAGTCACATACTCCATTCGCATTAATGGTGTTCCTCAAGGGGATCCCCTTTCTCCCTACTTGTTTCTTTTGTGTGCAGAAAGTCTCTCAGCCTTAATACATAGAGCTTCAAATGTTGGCACTCTTCGGGGCCTTCAGGTTTGCAAACGTAGTCCCCACATCACTCACCTCTTCTTTGCGAATGATAGCTTACTCTTTTGTAATGCTACAACGGCTGATTGTGAAGAAATCCAAAGACTTCTGAAGGTGTATGAAATGACAACAGGACAGCAGGTGAACAGGCAAAAAACTTCTCTATTCTTCAGCCCCAACACACCTGAGGAGATTCAAGAATATGTCAAGCAAAGGTTTGGAGCTGACATTATCCGCCAACATGAGAAGTACCTGGGTTTACCATCCTTGGTGGGCCGAAATATAAGAAATACCTTCCAACAACTAAAGGAAAGAGTAGCACATAAGCTGTCTGGTTGGAAAGAAAAGTTTTTGTCCATGGCCGGTAAAGAGGTTTTGATCAAGGCTGTTGTTCAAGCTATCCCAACTCTCACTATGAGTTGTTTCCTTCTTCCAAAGTCCTTGTGTGATGAGCTGAATAGTATGGTGAGCAACTTTTGGTGGGGGCAGAAAATGATGAGCGTAAAATGGCCTGGATGAAATGGGAAAAGCTGTGTACTCCAAAGGCAAATGGTGGGATGAGATTTAGAGACCTGAGAGCTTTCAACCTTGCCCTTCTAGCAAAGCAAGGTTGGAGGCTGCAACAAGAATCCAACTCACTCTTTTATAAAGTGTTTAAGAGCAAATACTTCCCTGACACAGACTTTGTTAATGCACAAATAGGTAGACACCCTTCCTATGTTTGGCGTAGTATTTTAGCTGCACAACCTATTATTAATCAAGGGATGCGGTGGCAAGTGGGTGATGGCAAGAGTATTCGGATTTGGAAGGATAAGTGGATTCCTATTCCATCCACATATTGGGTTATTTCACCAAGGACCTTATTGCCAATTGATGCAACAGTTGATATCCTCATTGATGCAGAACGCGCCACCTGGAGAGCTAATCTGGTAAGAGAGTTGTTTATCAACTTTGAGGCTGATAATATACTAAGCATTCCACTAAGTATCTGTCTACCTCGAGACAAGCTGGTTTGGGCAGCTACACCAAATGGCATTTTCACAGTGAAGAGTGCCTATTGGATTGCTATGGCTGCAGCAGGTACAGGGCAAGAAGGAACCTCAGGTGCTAGTGGACAGAAGCAACTTTGGAAAACCATTTGGAGTGCTGAAGTGCCAAACGAAATAAAGAACTTTGTTTGGAGAGCTTGTCAGAACATAATCCCTACAAAATCCAACTTGTGCTGAAGACAGGTGCTCAGTTCTGATACCTGTGAGCAATGTGGAAAATGCAGTGAGACAACTAGTCATATTCTACTTCATTGTGACAAGTCTTCCTCAGTTTGGGTTGCCTGCGGTTTGGTGATGGAAAAGGATTGTTCTTTTGTGGATATGTTATGGAAGGTGAGTAAGGACTTGGGCCTAGCAGATGTTAACCTTACACACTTCATGGCAATTTCTTGGAATATATGGAATGACAGAAATGGGGTGAGGCATGGTGAGGTACCAAAAACAGTGTCCAATCTGGTCTTACAAGCTACTCGAATTGTTGAAGAGTACAAAGCTCTCCAGGACTGTCATATTCCAGCAACAAACCCTCTACCTACTCTATGGATTCCTCCTATGTCAAGTGCTTACAAAGCAAACGTAGATGGAGCTGTCTTCAATGCTCTCTCTACCGCTGGTATGGGAGTGCTAATTCGGGATGACAAGGGCCGAATGGTTGGAGCTCTGAGCCAGAATTTTCATGCTCCACTTGGACCTCTGGAAGCCGAAGCAAAGGCCATGGAGGCTGCTGTACTCTTTGCATGGGACTTAGGTGTTCAGGACATTACATTTGAGGGGGACTCGCTGCAAGTCTGCAATTTCTTGGCTGGGAGCACAGTGGTACCACCTGCTGTGGCTAATGTTCTTGAAGGCATTCGGTTCCATCTTCAATTTTTTCGCAGTTTTGCTTTTTCACATGTAAAAAGGGCAGGTAACAAGCCTGCCCACCTATTGGCACAGCATGCTAAATTTGTTTATAGTTATGAGGTATGGGTTGAGGAAACCCCCAGTTTCTTAGAAACTGTTATTGCCTCTGATGCATCTGGCTTGTAATTGTTTTTCTCTTTTAATCTAATGAAGCAGTATTCCTAATAAAAAAAAAAAAAACTATATTCCTACCTTGTAAACCGTACCAAAACCACCTTTACCAATCTTATTATCATCCGAGAACTTGTCCGTGGCAGTTTCAATTGTACCCAAGTCAAATTGCAAGGACTCTATGGCTGTTATTTCAATTCCAGCTACACAACCAAACATTAAATATATTGAATTCTCGAAATGACAAAAATTTTACGGACAAATGTTTAAGGATAATGACATATATATGATGATCAGACAACTATTTTTTACCATCTGGTTCCAGAAATTTATTGTATTTCTTGCTTGTTCTACGCAGGAAGCAAACTCCAATGGCAAAAAGCACCATAGCAACAGAAATTGGGACAGCAATGGCGATAATTGTTGTAGATGACTTACTTTTTCCTGTAAAAACAATTAACCACATCATTGACTTGGCAAAATCTTTGATGGTCCATAATGGGAATTAAAGGTCCATGTAGCTAAGAGAGTAGTACAAGGCCTGTTTTCTGTAAGGTTATGTTACATAAGTGGTCAGCAATTGGCCAGTCAGATCAATAAAGAAAGTGAGCCACAGGAAGCCATATGTATATGGGTATGTACTGAAAACTTAATTGGTAAAAAGTTTATGAGAAATCGAAAACTAAAACCCATTCCCGATGTATTTACCATACTATACACTAAAGATTATATGACACGAGAAAGGGCAGGAAGAGGAGTCTCTTGATCATCTATTCTTTTCCTACACTACAAATCTTGAAAAATTAGGCTATATACGGTGGAGATACAACAACTAATTAAGTAATCAATATGAATCTTTAGGTATATATTATATTTTTTTATAGTCACATTTTAAAATAAATAACAACTATCAAAATCATTAAAAAAACATATCTTAACAACTATTCCCAACGAGTGTAACAAAGACACATGTCAAACACGAATACATCAGAGAAATTTTGGGTGTTTGTGCTGAAAGCTCGAAAATGTGTTAAAACACAAGAGCTATTTAGACCTTCAAATTAAAGATTACGGCTCGATTGATTTTACTCTAACTTATACAAAGTGCAGAAAAGAGTAAATGCGAGCGTACAAACAAATAAGCTACTCTAACCCATAATCATTATAACACAGCAGTAAAATGAAAGGTAAAAGAGTAGGAAAGAAGAATGCAAACACAAGATAACACGCCGATGTGTTATCGAAGAGGAAACCGAAGTACTCGGCGTAAAACCTCTCTGCCGCCCTCCAAGTAGTAATCGATCCACTAGACAATCAATTGGGATACATGAATAGAAAAAGACCATCCAAGCCTAGTCTACCCAATGCACCTAAGCCCTTCAAGCTCCTATTCCAACAAGACTTCTCGGAACCGTGTCTTGTCTAGCTCTCTAGATCCTGCAATACGCCCGATTGCATCCGCCAAAGCCTGACTTCTTCCAATACTTCCCAGCAGCACCAAAACCTCACTTGACACTCTGAAAGGGTGTGGTAAGTGTTTGGGCTCCAAGCAGTAATCGATCCATTAGACAATCAATTGGGATACACGAATAGAAAAAGACCATCCAAGCCTAGTCTACCCAATGCACCTAAGCCCTTCAAGCTCCTATTCCAACAAGACTTCTCGGAACCGTGTCTTGTCTAGCTCTCTAGATCCTGCAATACGCCCGATTGCATCCGCCAAAGCCTGACTTCTTCCAATACTTCCCAGCAGCACCAAAACCTCACTTGACACTCTGAAAGGGTGTGGTAAGTGTTTGGGCTATCAACCTCTCAATGGTATGGAAATGGAGAGGTAGGAGTTGAGGAAAATCCACAAGTAATTGTATAGAGAATTGTGGGTATAACAATCTCTAACTCTCAAGGTTTGTGGTTAGGGTTTTATCTCAGAAACACTCCTCAACATCTGTGGGTAATAGGGGTATATATAATGTGGGTACAGAAAGTGTGTATCAGAAATGACAGTTCAGCAAAACAGACTGTTTTGCGGGTATCTCGCGGGAAGGCCGTACCCGTGAGACACTCACGAAAACCAACTGTCTCTATCCTGTCCTGACTCTTCGCATTCCAGTCATGTACAGGACACATGCATCACTTCGCGGGAAGCTTACTCCCGAGCTACCCACGAAAACAGCTTTAGTCTTCAATAGTCTTAAGTCCTCGCACACTCTCTCTCTCACACACAACCCTTATAAATAAATCCCACATGAAATACATGGTACATAAAATTGAACATAATTACAATCAAATTTGGCATGGAATTAAAGCCAACAAAAATATAGTTGTAAATTACAACTTTACATGTGCTTCTTAGATATTAGAGCCTGTTTGGAATCCACTTATTTTGCTAAAAATGAAAACTTTTTGTTGAAAGTACTGTAGATAAAGGTAAAAGTTAGCAGAAATAGTATAGTGAGACCTATGAATAGTACCAAAAATTATAGTGAGACTCATGAATAGTAACAAAAATAAGCTGAATAGTAAAATAAATTAGCAAAATTAATCATGCTAAATGAACAAAAGCAATTGCCATTGCTTTTGTGACGTCTTCCACTTTATTACTACGAGCCTACGACAAAGTTGGTATACTAGTTTTTCTAGTAGCTTATTTAATAAAAAGGTGAGATAGAAAGAAAGAAGTTAGTTTATTTTCCAAAAATTTAATTTAATTATTATTATTATTATTATTATTATTATTATTATTATTATTATTATTCGATATTTAGAGAGAGAGATTTGAACTGAAGGTCTCTTTTTAAAAATATTAAGAAAGTGATAATTTGATCTAAGATGGGAGGCAAAAAGGGGATTTAAGGAAAAGGCAATATTTACTGACCATAAATACCTTCAATAAAAGGACAAGAAATATTCACGCATAATAACAATTTTGAGTTCTCTGTACTAACACTAGTATACCAAATATTAACTATACATCTATAACTCTCATGAATTGGACAAATTAATGGTATTTATGATGGACTATATCACTCAGCAATTTTAAACAAGACGAGTCTCTAAGTAAAATAGTTAACAATTGGCGTGGTCCACAGTATAATTTCTCCTTGAATTGAAGCCAGAAACGTTAAAAATCTTAGAGAAAATTAATGATGCTATTGAGGTAAAATATATATATATATATATATATATTTATTTATATATATATAGCGTACTTCGAGGCAGAGGAGGAAGTGGAGTAGATGATGCCGTGTAAATAAAAAATGGATAAAGTTCATATCTAATATTAGAGCTCGGAAGCACAACTGTTCCACCTTGTTTTCCAGTGCAGCACATGGGAAGAGAACCGATGGCACTTTCCAAAACTGTCAAGCATAAACTGACGAAAAGCTCCGGTGTGCACTGCACCAAACAGTAGAGTGTCACCGAGCTCGTAAACTTTACAGCCGCCGTTGCAAACTTCTTGTCCGATTGGGAATTGGCAGCTTGTTGCTTCAATGAATTCATGGTGCTTGCTAATAACCCGTTGAACCGGTCTGGCTCGATGACATTCTGGGCTGCAGTGTTAAAGTTCTCAAAGGGAACTAAGTTGTTCAGGTCTGATTCGTTGGTGTAACGCAACGTGCACACATCGTACCAGATTAGGATGATTTTTTCGAAAGGACTGCGGTTTCGTATGTCTTTTGTTGCAGTAGAGATGCAGTCTTTACAAGCAGCTGGGGTGAGATCACCACGGCAGAAAAGAAGACCCAAGGCCACGTCTGGAAGGTTTTGACCCACACTGGTTTTGTAGAACCCATCCAGGCATGTGGAGTTGGAAGATAGATCAGAGAGGAGGAGGTTGAGATTGGCTTGGTAGGTACTGTTGGGAGTGAAAAAGCTTCTGAAAACTCGAATTTGTGTAAAAACACAAGAGCTTGTTTAGATTCCAAATTAAAAATTACGGCTCGGTTGATTTTACTCTAACATAACTAAGTGCGGAATAAGAGTGAATGCGAGCGAATAAACAATAAAACTACTCTAAGTCATTTTCATCAAATAATAGAAATAAAATGAAAGCTAAAAGAGTAGAGAAGAAAGATGCAAATACAAGATAACACTACGATGTGTTATCGAAGAGGAAACAGAAGAACTCGGCGAAAAACCTCTCCGCCGCCCTCCAAGCGGTAAATCGATCTACTAGAGAATAAGTTGGAGTACACTGAAAGTTCAAATAGCGTATAAAACACTATGAACGTTTAGACTCCCAATTTACAAATTACCAATTCAAACTAATTATCAAACAATATATGTGCGGAATATGATAAATAGCTAAAACAGAATTGATAGAATAATTTAAGCCAAATAAAATTACAACCACAGCAGAAATTAAATAACAAAGATTAAGGAAGGGAGATGCAAACACAAGGACAACACAACGATATTTTATCGAAGAGGAAACTGAAGTTCTCGGCGTAAAATCTCTCCGACGCCCTCCAAACGTTAAATAATCCACTAAAGAATGTAGTTAGGATACATGAACAGCAGAAGACCCTACAAGCCTAATCTACCCAGTGTACCTAAGCCCTCCAAGCTGCTACTCCAACGAGGTTATGCCGAACCTATTTCTTCTTAAACTTACCAGATTCCGCTATAGTCCATAGCATCAACCAATGTGAATTGGTCCCTTCCTAACTGCTTCCCAAAGCACCAAAAAACCTTCTCACAAATGTGGGTATGGTGAGAAAAAGGATTTGGCCAAGAACCTCTCAAGGATGTAACAATGGAGATGGTGAGAGTAGAGGAATTTGAAGAGTCTCTATGTAAAGATTGTGGATGAGTCAATCTTGTTTTTCTCTAGGGTTTCTCTCTCAATATTCTCTCTGGAAACTCTCTACATTTCGTGAGTATAAGGGGTATTTATACTAGTGTGAGAATGGAATGCGAAGAGTCAGTTTTTTCCAAACAGGGTGTCTTGGCGACTTGGCCTCGCGACTCGACTGAGTCGTGAGTTCAAGCCGCGAGATAATTACCTAGCCAACCTGAGACTTTTGTCCTGTAGTGCAACAACTGGCGTGACTCTTCAGCTCCCCTGCATGCTTCACTCGTGTGCATCATCTAGCGGCTTGCAAGCCGCGAGCCACCTGCGAGATCCAGTCGCGAGTCCCTGTTTCACTGCACAATCTTGAGCATTTCTTCACACTCTCTCACACACTACCCTTACATGATTCCCACCTAAATACAGGGTTTCTAAGTGCTGAATTACAAGCAAATTGGCATGGAATAAAGCCAACAGAATGGTTGATTAAATTCAACCTTATAATCTCCCCCTTTGGCTATTCCGTGACAAAACCCTAAAAAAAACTTTAGACTTAACATGTGAGTTGGGAACAGTTGAACATAACTCACTCACACCTAACTCTAGAATCTGTGTAGCTCTTGAACTATAAGAACAAGTATCTCCTGAAACATAACAACACAATATGATCATTGTATACAGAAAACTTGTAATGCATATGGAGCAAGCACAATGCGATCAAGCAAAAATGAAATATAAGTAATAAACCATGGCTTGACCAAAAAGGAACAATCACTATAAATAGTTACCACAATGCTCATTCACACAAGGAATGAACATCTGGACATGCAAGCTAATAAGCTCAATGCAAAGTATCATTTGCATGTCCAACACTCAACCAATGCAACAACTCAAGGTAATTGCATTAAGGATAAAAAATCCAACAAAGGGCACAAGAGTGAAAGTACTTAAAGAAAATGTATAACATTTAACAACAAGTACAAGGTTACAAAGTAAAGGTACAAATACATGTACTGTAAATAAAACTAACATCTTATATATATAAACCAAAATACTAAACAAACCCATAATAAAAATTATCCAAACCATAACAACAAAAAACTATAGAGCATAAACATAAAGTAAACTGCTTAAGATAAGTTTTTGGCATGCTCCCCCTCAAACAGACACTCCCCCTCAAGAGTTGCCCTTCAAAAATTCTCTCCCTTTTTTACCCGAATGGCCAAAGGGTCACTACTGGGTGGAGAAGCTATCAAACTTTGCTGAGAGGATGTTCATCTGATCTTGAAGTGCAGCTAGTCTGTCAGATTGTTCATTCTGGACATCTCTGAGCCCATCAATCCTTTCTAGGATGATCTGGAATGCATCTGAAGGTACAGCTGATGAAGATGAAGCTCTGCTCCTCTTGCCACGGCCTCTTAAACTTGAAGGTTGTCCATCAGCCTCTGTTTCAGTCTCCATTGGTTCACCTTCTCCTTGGTCACCCTCCTCTTTATCACCCGGAAGACGAACTCTTATCCTTGTAATGGTCAACTTGTTAATGGCTGAGGGAGTAGGCATGAGACTGATATCTTGAGGGATTCCCACACCTTTTGCTCTAAAAAGCCTCATGAGTAGGCTAGGGAAAACCAGCTTGGCCATTGAAGTTGTTCTAGTCTCATCCACAATTGTATCAAAGATGTGAGAGCTAATGTCTATGAAGGTGTTCTCCTTGAGCTCCATGAGAAAGATAGCTCTAGCATTGTTGATTGTAGTCAGCTTCCTTACTGGGTACAAGTTGAACATCATTATGGTGGTTAGACACCTCATGTTAGCTGGGAAGGCATTAGTGTTGAGGTATCTCCCTTCTCTAACACCACCAATATGAGATTAGACAGTTTCTATGGATAGCATCCTGTCCTTGTAATTGGTGAAGTCATGGTCATCTAAACCATCAAGCCTTAGCGCCTCATCTATATCACCGCATCTATATTGAATTCCTTTCCTCTTATCCAACAATTAAGCTCATCCTCTTTTATCACAACATTTGCATAAAACTCCTTAATCAAAGGCTCACACACTCCAGGAAAGTCACTCAACAACTTATCCCAACCTCTGCCCTCAAAACAGTTTGTAATGAAAGTGTCTTTCAAATCTACCAAGTTTACAAATCTTTCCTGAATGATGGTTGCCTTAAAAAAGAATGCTCTATATCTCTCAAAGTGTTGAGGTGATCTGAACTTGGTGTTGTCCATTTTCAGCCTTTTATCACCTTTCTTGGCAGTGGTTTTCTTCTTGGTAGGAGTCATCTGCAAACATAGCAGAGAAGGCCACCAAAACAGAGCACAATAGATGGAAACTCAAACATCAGTAAGAGATTAGTAGCACTGAAAAGAAACAGAGGGTTATATCAAAGATTTAGTCCACACAAGATTTTTAGAAGCAACAAAGCATGAGATAACATGCCACAGTAGAACACACTACATATTTATCGCCAACTATGAATCAAAACCCAATGTAATAGTGTGCATAATCATAACAAGAGCAACCTAGGGCACAAAGCTAAATACACATGTAGATGTGCAATAAGCAATATGTGAACCAAATGCAACACATAACCATACCATCTCACTAAATCCTTAATCACTCAAGCACATGACTACAAGATAGTTCACGATGTGTATGAAATGCTCAACACAAGACAGATAAGTAGATTTACTCAAAGGTGAAAATCACACATGATAACTAGAGAATCTAGCATCCTACAGGCAAAATCAACAAAACCCAAACATTCAAACTTAACAAACATGAACCCAACCCATATCCGAATCATCTTATATCCCAAATCTCAATAACAACTCACAAATCCAAGAAAACAAGATTACAATCAAGAAGATTTTAGAGAAATTAAGAAAACCCATACCTTTTCTTGAAGATTGAAGTTGAGAAGATGATGAAAATGGTGGTTTAGGTGAGAAACACGGTGGGTTTTTGAGAGAGAAGACAATGAAAAGTCAAAATGTTCGAGGGAAAACTAAAAAGTTTTAAAATAAAACTGTCCTTAAAATGCAAAACATGCATTTTTCGCGACTGAATCAAGTCGCGTGCAAGTCACTAGGGCAAGCCGCCAAACACCTTAGAGACAAAAATTTGAAATTTTGTCTAAGTATTTTTTGCGACTGGAAGTTCTACTTGCGAGAAAGTCGCGAAGGGAGCCGCGAAAATTTTTGTGTCACCCTCGCGACTAGAACTTCCACCCGCGAACAAGTCGCCAGTATGAGTTGCGAGAAACTTAAAAAGTCAGATTTTGAAAAATTTTATAAGTATTTTTTGCGACTGGGACTTTGACCCGCCAGTGAGTCGCGAAAACCCTCTGTATAACCCTCGCGAGGGCAAATCAGTTTTTGAATTTTTGAAATTTGTGCAAAAACAAAAGACTTTCCAAAAACAAATTAAAACACTCAAAAATCTTTTTGTGTTTAATCAACAAAAATTGAGCATGTGAAAACACATTTAAACAAGTACAATCACACAAATGAATAAGACATTCATTGAGCATAGACATGTGTGATGTGTGATGTGTGTGGGTACTAAAGATGAGATAGTCCTTAGTCTAATGTGAAGTTTCAATGATCAATTCAACCAAGGCATACACAATTAGCACTAGGAAAAGTGACCAATCTCAATTATAGAAGTATGCATATATGACCTCCCACATAAACTTGATTACATAATATGAAGCTTTTTATTTGGCTCTATACACATCATAACCTTTGATCTTTTTGAATCAATACATCTCATTTAGAAATCGATGCCTGAAATTTTTAATATTTCAAATTGATGATTAAGCCTTTGGCTTTTTGGACATCATACATTTTATTTTAAGTCGCTTTCCCTTTTTCCTAGTCAAATACTAGTATGTGTGATAGGCTTTTGTAGCTCATTATCTCTTTTCATTTGGAGATTTACATTTGTTGAACTCTTTAAGCAAAAACAATAAAATAAAAGAGTGGGAAGATATATAGGCACAAGTCTATGCATGTCTCAAGATCAACAAAACCATTGACTAATTATTCATGACAAGTTTGAAAATCGATTTACAACAATCACATAGATGTCAAGAGTTTTCCCACAATGATAAGAGTGCAAAAAGAACAAGCTATGCTCGTAGATGCACAAAGCCATTAGTACAAAGGTACAAGGCAAAATATGCTTGTGACAAAGTACAATAATGTCGATCAAACTTTTTAGATTTTCTATTTTTTATGTGTTTTTGGATTTTTGACATAAAAGCAAGAAAAGATTGATCAAAACAACAATGTAAAAACATTTAAAGCAAAAGCAAATAATCAAAACAATTTTCAACTCAAGCTAGCAGCAACGCACAACCAAGTATAGTCACAAAACATTGGAAGTATTAATGCATGGACATGTTGTAATGCTTATGCATGAGTACCCCTCTTCACCCACACGTCACGTGCGTTTAGGGTGATATCCCTATAGGATTGGGTACGAGAGTTAGGACTTTCAAACCTTCTAGTGAAGCTTTCCAAGCAAGTGGTGAATGCACCGATCATCTTCATCACATCCACCACACCGGAATGACCTTGGTCTCTTGATTGCTTAACAGCCCAATTCCTTTTGTCATTTCTTGGTCCTCTTGGCCTTTGAGCACCTGAATTCTTCAATGCTTGCAGCTTATGGCAATTTGTTCTGGTGTGACCTTGAAGTCCACAGTGATGGCAGAAGTGTTGAGTTCTCGGACCTTTTTGTGACTTTGGGAGTGAGTTCCCTTTATCTTTTTGTTTGACCACTGATTATTTAGGAGGTTTAGTCATAAACCGTTGGACAGTCACATCCTTCTTCTTCTCCGGCTTCACTTTCTCAGCATTTGTGGTAGCCCCCTTCGATTCTTTGGCTTTCACAAACTTCATTTCCTTGTATTTATTTTCAGTCGAACTACTCTCTCTGGTGTATCCCAATCCACCTTTGTCGGAAAATGGTTTTTAATGAGCAAGCATTTCATCAAGCTTCTGAGAGGAGACTCGGTCTACTTTAGCATTGGCTTGAACCACCTCATGCTCAAGGAATTTGATTTTTGAATAAGCTTCGGTTAGCTCGCCATTTAGCGTCTCAATCTCACACTTGGCCTCCTTATATCTTACTAGGAGACTTCTATAGTTCTCCTCTGCTTTCTTCATCTTCTTTACAATTGTCTTGGCCACCCTTGCATACTCTCCTGACTTCTCAAGGAGTGAGTTGTAATTCTCTTGAAGACCGGCTGCTTCTTCATCTTCTTCAGCATTCGATTCTTCTACAATTCCCATGGATTCCTCATCACTATGCTCCCCAAGTTCTCGCACAAGCAAATTCAAGTCCTCCGAAGACTCAACATGAGCAATAGTCATAAATGCTGCGAAATTCCCTTCTTCATCACAGCTATCCTCCGAATCAGAGGTGGAGGAATCTGAGTCACTAAGAGTGGTTGCATACGCCTTGCCCTTCGATCTTAAGTAATTAGGACATTCTTTTTTGAAATGGCCATTTCCATTACATTCAAAACAAGTGACTCCTTGATTATATTGGGACTCTTTCCCATCTCTCTTTTTGAAGTCCTTCTTCTCCTTTTTGAAACTTGTAAATTTCCCTTTGTCACCAAATTTTCCACTGTTCTTGAACTTCAGGAATTTGTGGAAATTTTTTGCAAGGTAAGCAACATCTTTCTTGACAACATCCTCATCTGACGAGTCGTGTGCTTCTACTCTTTCATTTATGGTCTTAAGAGCAAGAGATTTGCTCTTCCTTTGAGTAGGCAATGACAATTCATAAGTCTGAAGCGAGCTAACCAGTTCTTGGACTTTGATATCATCAAGATCTTTGCTCTCTTCAATCGCCGTCACCTTGGCACGGAAGCTTTTCGGCAATGACCGAAAGATCTTTCTTACTACCTTGGAATCCTCTGTTTTCTCTCTCAAATTAAACTTGCCAATGACAACTTCATTCAACTTACTATAGAAAGAGTCAAAAGACTCATCCTCACTCATTTTGAGCTCCTCAAATCGGGTGGTCAGCATCTGTAGTTTTGTGTCTTTTACTTTCTTCGTTCCCTCATACGTGGTCTCCAATATCTGCCATGCCTCCTTGGCAATGGTAATGTAAGAAATCCTATGAAACTCATCTGGAGACACACCACAAAAAATATCGTTAAGTACTTTGCTATTAGTATTTAACGCCGCAAGGGCTGCCTTATCCCATGTGGATTTGGCTGCCTTTGGCCTTGTCCAACCTATTTCAACTACATCCCAAACAGCTTCATCTATCAAACATAAAAACATTCTTATCCGTACCTTCCAAAAGGCATAATTGCTACTATCAAAATATGGTGGAACATTTAAAGATTGAGACCGGTCCATCTCAAACGGGGTCAAGGATCGCACTAAGGTAATTAAACCACAGCAAGTGCACCCGCTCTGATACCAATTGAAAGTTCAAATAGCGTATAAAACACTATGAACGTTTAGACCCCCAATTTACAAATTACCAACTCAAGCTAATTATTAAACAATATATGTGCGGAATATGATAAATAGCTAAAATAGAATTGATAGAATAATCTAAGCCAAATAAAATCACAACCACAGCAGAAATTAAATGACAAAGATTAAGGAAGAGAGATGCAAACACAAGGACAACACAACGATGTGTTATCGAAGAGGAAACCGAAGTCCTTGGCGTAAAACCTCTTCGCCGCCCTCCAAGCGGTAAATAATCCACTAAAGAATGTAGTTGGGATACATGAATAGCAGAAGACCCTCCAAGCCTAATCTACCCAGTGTACCTAAGCTCTCCAAGCTCCTACTCCAACGAGGTTACGCCGAACCTATTTCTTCTTTAGCTTACCGGATTCCACTATAGTCCATAGCATCAACTAATGTGAATTGGTCCCTTCCTAACTGCTTCCCAAAGCACCAAAAAGCCTTCTCACAGATGTGGGTATGGTGAGAAAAATGATTTGGCCAAGAACCTCTCAAGGATGTAACAATGGAGAGGGTGAGAGTAGAGGAATTTGAAAAGTCTCTATGTAAAGATTGTGGATGAGTCAATCTTGTTTTTCTCTAGAGTTTCTCTCTCAATATTCTCTCTAGAAGCTCTCTACATTTTGTGGGTTTAAGGGGTATTTATACTAGTGTGAGAATGGAATGCGAAGAGTCAGTTTTTTCCAAACAGGGTGTCTTGGTGACTTGGCCTCGCAACTTGACTGAGTCGCGAGTTCAAGCCACGAGATAATTGCTTGGCCAGTCTGGGACTTTTGTCCTATAATGCAACAGCTGGCGTGACTCTTCAGCTTCCCTACATGCTTCACTCGTGTGCATCATTTGGCGGCTTGCAAGCCGCGAGCCACCCGCGAGATCCAGTCGCGAGTCCCTGCTTCATTGCACAATCTTGAGCATTTCTTCACACTCTTTCACACACTACCCTTACATGATTCCCATCTAAATACAGGGTTTCTAAGTGCTGAATTACAAGCAAATTGGCACGGAATAAAGCCAACAGAATGGTTGATTAAATTCAACCTTACACACGAATAACAAAAGACCCTCCAAGCCTAGTCTACCCTATGTACTTGAGCCCTCCAAGCTCCTGCTACCAACTGACTTGACGAAGCCTTGTCTTCTCTAGCTCTCCGGATCACGCAATTCAGCTCGATTGCATCCGCCAAGCGATTGGTTTCTTCCAATGCTTCCCAGCAGCACCGAAACCTCACTTTACACTCAGAATGGGTGTGGTAAATGTTTGGACTATCAACCTCTCAAGGATCTGAATATGGTGAGGTATGAGTTGAGGATAACCACAAAGGATTTTGTAGAGGATTGTGTGTATAGCAATCTCTAACTCTCAAGGGTAATATCTAGGGTTTTCTGTTTGAAAAGCACCCCTCACAATATGTGGGTAATGTGGGTATATATAGTGTGGGTGAAGACATGGTGTAGCAGATATGCCAAAATAGCAAAATAGAATGTTTCGCGGGAAGGCCTTACCCGCGAATTACTCGCAAAAACTAGCTGTCATGACTCTTCGCATTCCAGTCATGTGCTTTGCACGTGGCTCACTTCACAGGAAGGCTTCTCGCGAAACTTCTCGCGAAATCCACTTTTTCTTCAATAGGCACGAGTCTTCACACTCTCTCTCACACACAACCCATACAATAAAATCCCACATAAAATACAAGGTATATATGATTGAACAAAATTACAATCAAATTTGGCAGAGAATTAAAGCCAACACAAAATAGTTGTAAATAACAACTTTACAGCTTGAATTGGAGCAGTAATGAGCGGCATAAGTTGGTGCTCCTTCACTTCTGCTGAACAGGTTAAGCAAGCTTAATAATAGCAACCAGGATATGGGAATTTTGAAGTCGGCCAGTTTTGCCTCAATTTGCAAGTATCACTGTATCAGTAGCTCCACTTTACCAATATTTTCATCTACTTATTGTAGTCTTGGTTTATGCATTAGGTAAGATAAAATGAGATGGAGAAAAGATGGGTAGCTATTACCAAACGAAACGAAAAAGATGAGGTTGGAGGGTCCCCCTTAACGCACGACGGCTTTGCCTATTCAGCACGTGATGAGGAAAAAACAATCCAGAAAGAGGAAGATAATGAATGAAGGTTCTAATTTTTTTTTTCTTCGTCCAAAACTAATCGTAATGAAATTCTGACTTTGTTCGCGGTCATAAAATGAAATTATTGATAGTTATGTTGAAAATATTAGTTTTCTGCTCGATTGAAAAATTAGTCCATATGTTGGAAATAATATTCATTTCTTTCCAACAATCACATTATTTTGTTACGTGTAATGACCCGAAATGCCATGTGTATTGTAGGCCTAACTAGAATTAACCTAATCTCTATACATATATCTTGCTTAAGGTTCTTTGTAACTCACCGTTCATTACAATAAAGATCTACCCACTAAATGCTTCATGGACATAAACACACTAGACTGAACTACGTAATTCCTTGTATTCCCTCTTTCTCACTTTTGCTTTCCTATATCAATTTTCTACTATCTATGTTTTCTTAAAATATAAGGTGGTATCAAAGCCACTTTTCTATGGCCTTCAATTGCTTGTTAGTTTAATGTTTTAAAGACCATTGTTTTTGACAAGAATCCTTTGTCTCAATCAAACAGACGGAAAATAAAAAATCCAAAAACCCTAGTTGCTACAACCATCAACAAAAACCCAAATCAACTTAAGACAACCTAGTTGAGCTTCCCAATAGATCGAAAGTGAAAGAACTCTTGTCACACACCACACATGGATATTCCTTGGCCTTTAATAACCAAAGCAACAACAAAAAAAATCAACCTAAAACAAGGACCCAAGTGCTCTCACAATTGTCCTAAGTCTCCTACCATGCGTTAATAATTCAATAGCGCCATTAGGGTCACCCACACAGCACAGGTGCTTGCTAAAGCTCCTTACGCACATATGTGCCACATCATTAGACACTTCAACACTATGTTAGTGCCACATCACTTATCATGGTAGCACCACCATGTCATTGCCACACCATCGCCATGTCAGTGACACAAAATTACCACATTAGCGCAGAATCTAGGTCCTACCCAACCCAACCCAACCATGATTGAAAAAGCTGGCCTAACTTGTTTCAAACATTGAACCCGATCTTTGGTCGAATCACTAATTCAAACTGGACCAAACTGGTAGACTAAATTTGAAACATTGACTTTTGATCATGTTGACCAAATGTTTTTGACAAAGTTGACTTTTTCAAATCAGGCATACTTTATGCTCATGTTTTTTTCATGTAGATTCTGATTTTGGGGTCTATTTACCCAAATGAGGCACCAAAGTCACTCAAATTGGCACATTTATCAATCGTCTTTTAGTTAACATAAACAAAATTCACCAACTCACTCATGTATTCATTCCACACTATGTTCAATCCATTCCCCACCCGATTCGATCATTCATGGTCACTTTTAAGGCGTTTTCAAGAGAGTTTCACAAGCTTATATTTCAAAGTCAAGGAATCAGTAATCCAGTGGGGTTGGCCAAGTGGTTGGGCACTCGGTCTCAAAGTGGTTGTCTTGGGTTTGACTATGAGCTCCCTAGTTCGAGTCCAAGCACCAGCACTTTGAAAAAACTCTCTGGGCTAGCGATTTACTCCGCTACGGGCCCACCCGTCACAAACAGTGATTAGTCTTTATAACATACCATTCATTATGGTAAAAATGTAACCTCTAAAAGCTTTCTCTATGGACGTAGTCTGACTGGTTGAACCGCTTAATCTCATGTGTTCTCTCTTACAATTAAGAGTGATACAACGAGATATTAATATTGACCTATTAAGAATGACACAATAAAATTAAAAATGAAATATATTAATATTGAAATATATATATATATTAATATTAATATATTCCTTTTTTATTTTATAAATTTTCCAACTTAAAAATTCAAAACCTTATAAGGTAAAAAGATAGTGTGCTGAACTATTTATGTACTTAGTATTTAAAGTAAATTTTTCATTGAGATACAATGAATTTTGTTAATATTTTTATTTTTTATTTTTTAAGAATAAGTTATGAAAAATATTTTTTTATGAAAATCTATTGAAAAGACTCCAACAAGTTTTTAAAGTCTATAAGCAACTGATTCAATATATTCATAATATTACATAGAAACATAATAAATTCTAATTGAGTCTTTTATATTTTCTTCGCTTGTATTGATGAATTTACATGTAAGAACACTTGCTACAAAATCTATATTTATCTATATATATCTAAAAAATAAAGCGTAGAATTTATTATTATCACGCTCTAATTGAGTTACATTAGCGGCCATTTCATTATCCATTTTCTTTTCCAATTTTTTCGATAATTTTTTTTAACAATTACTCATTTAAGGTGATTTAAAAACTCTATTATTTAACAATCAAAAGATCATCTCTCACATATTTTTAATTCTTCTTCTTACATTAAATTTTTTATTTATTTATTTTTATTTTTATTTTTATTTTTTTTTGCGCGTGTCACAGCTTTTTCCCATTGTTTTGAGTTGATTCCGACCCACTACAAACATATTTCTATTTGGAATGAAGGTGGAGCATAATTTCTTATATACAACTTTTTAATACCTTACTTTTACAAACATAATCATAATTTCCAACTTTAAACAACCAAAAAAGAAAATCGAAAAACCAAATTAACCAGTGCCAAATGGAGTAATAAACATGGCAAGCCCTTAGCAGTGTGATTCTATATCAAACCACCAAAGTCATCATGGTAATGCCGTGAGGCATGTATGTAGTAATTGTAAAATAAAGTACTGCTTGGTCTTCTAACCATTTTGCCTTGGGTCTGGTTTATTATACTTATTGGATTGAAGGCTACTACGGTTAAGAAGTTTCAAATCTTTAAGCAATTGTCATATGCTACTCACTGTTCAAATTTCGTGACTTATAAACAAATACTAATTCTAGTGAGACCATTAATTACAATACTCACACTAGCGAGGGTATAATTCAGTAATTGATACTTCCCATTGGCAGAATAAGAAATTGATTTGCTTGTAGATTGATTTTCTCCAGGTCGTTTGAACGCTTGTTGTCCTCTGTTCAGCTACGGAAAAAATATGCTGGTCGTTCATGAGGTAACGGCAGAGTAACAGAGTCATTGTTTAGCATAAGAACTGATAGGCCAAGAATGTACTGACCAAGGGAGTCAATCTCGTACCGAAGGCTGTACCGGTTTGACCAGTGGAACGATATATTTCGGTACCGGTCAATACCGGTGTACCGTTTCGGGTTTACTGTTATTTTATTTATATATATATATGTATGTATGTATGTATGTATGTGTGTGTGTATATATTATAATAAATATAAAAGTTTACCATAAAACATTACCTCAATTCAGAACAAATTATTCATGATTTTAGACTTTAGCATCAATTAAAAGAAAAAGAAAAACACAATATAAAAAATAGAAAACTTAATTGTTCATTGCATACTAAGAAAACAAATAATACTAATAAGTTAATGCAAGTAAGTTACCATTCTGCCCTTACAAAAATTCAAAAATTACAAAACTAAAAAAAAAAAAAAAAAAAAAAGAAGCTTTTTTTTCTGAACCGGCCGGTATTGCCTGAAATTGGCCAGTATGGTCGGTACATGATTGGTACGGCCGGTATTTAAACCAGTACGAAACGTTGGTGTTTCGATATCGGTATACGTACCGGTACGGTACATACCGGCTGGTACCGGTACAGTATCGACTACCTTGGTATTGACCCCTTTGGAAAAATAATTAATTAATTATCCAAATTAATTAATTAAGTCAATTTAATCATGCAATAGCGTGGTAGTACAAACAAATCACCAACTAAACTAATTGCAGTGAAAAATAAATTTGACACAGATAATTTGTTTACGAATGGGGAAAACCATCGAGATAAAACCCCACCAGGTGAATTTAAGGACACCACTCCCGAGAATCCACTATTATCAAAACAAGCGGTTACAAGTAAAAGGAATCTCAGTACCTAATACCAACCTACAGTTGAACCCTTACCCCAATACCCAATTTGACTTGTATTGTAGCGGCAATCTCTTCATTCAATGCACAAATCCCAGTACGTGACTAATCAATGATGCACGGATCCTAGTACGTGACTAACACAACAACTTGAGAAAGATGTTGGCTGCAAAGTTTTTCAGGTCATCCAATAATGAAGATCAGGAAACTCCTTAGTCACAAAAATCTTGGGGTAAAGACGCAGTAGCTTCTAGAGAGAATATGATAAACTAGAGCAAATTCTGTTTCCGATCACAATATGCATGGATTATTCTTTTGCAACGCCTTGCATCCTTTTTAACGGCTCTTAAAATAATTCTTATATATGTCTATGGTTATGAGAAAAGAAACCCTACACAAATACTCCAGGATATGCGTGTAATCAGATCTGAAAAATTTGATTTCGTAATTCTTGACAGATACAGCTTCTGTCGAGCTTCAACATTAAATCTCGATAGAAAGGATTCTGTCGAGACATCTGTCGAGCTTTAATGAACAACACTTCTTCACTTGTTTCTTGATCAAATTTGCATGGGTTCAATACTTAACTTGAACACTTGTTTCTTGAAGTACTAAACACATCCTAGATCTACTCAATTACAAGTAAAATGCATTTTGTCAAAGGATTAGCCAATTACATCACATATGTCCCTAACAATCTTCCTCTTTGGCAATCTGTGACAAAACCACAACAAACAAATGAATCATGAGAGAAGTCTTAAATCACTAAACTCATAACCACTTGTTGAAATAGAAAATAAATCTAACCCTAACATAAACTCTTGAAAAACTTTGCGAGAAGAGAGTTCATAACATGGTAGACTTTAACAACCTGTCTTTCTGAAATACTTAAATAAAACTCATCAAAGCATCATCTGTGAAACAGAAATAAAGATTGCATACATAAAGAAACATGTGTATAAAGAGAGAAAAGAAACAATACATGGAGAGATAGGTGAAGAAACATACATCATCATCATCATATATATGTGAAAAGAAAAATACCATGTATGTCAATAAATAAATGGTCACAAGACCAGTATACATGAGGCTAATGTAACTAAAAAAAAAAAAAAAAAAAAGTACATATAAACCTCATTACATCCCTTAAAAGATATAAACACTACCCTTAACAAAAAATGTCCTATACTAACTCTCCTCATAAGTACAAGACTACTCTCATTCCAAAACTACTCTCCCATTTTGTCACAAATGACAAAGGGTAAGTCACTGAGAGGTCTTCATCTCATTATCATTGGAAAAGCTAGCATCGTCCTCATCATCACCATCATCACAATCCTCATTTGTCGAAGCCTCTGGAGAAGGAGATGGAGAAGCAGCGAAACCACCAAGGCGAGCCTATTGTCGTGCTATACGACCAACATGAGTGTTCACCTGACACATCTTATTAGAGAGAGAGTCAAGGCGAGCATCCATGCACTGAAGCTGCGCCATGATGGCCTCGAGGGTCACACCACCAGCTGTAGAGGTAGAAGGAGCCGAGGAAGAAGGAACAGCAGAAGCTGTAAGATCGGTCATTTCCACTCGTGGCCGTTTCGGTTGATGCTGGGCCTCGCTCCGCCGAACAGAACCAGCGCTGATGGCACCCATAGTGGTGAAATAAGAAGAATCAGGAATGGGGATGGAAAAGGGGCAAAGGATCCGTGTGATAGCCGAAGGAAAGATGAGCTTATCACGGGTCGCCGTATACTGATAGATATCGAGGATAGAAGTGATAAAGTGAAAGGGGAAGTCAATAGAGAGATCCTCAACAAGAGACAAAAAAAAGCGAGCACGAGGCTCAGTGATAGAGTTATATTGAGACAGTGGAGTAAGAGTAAATGTCATCACCATATTAAGGAACCTCGGACCTTTTGCAAAGCCCGAGCATGGAGTGTTTTTCTTACCACCCCATATGGAAGGTGTCTCACAAAAGTGAGACAGAAGCTCATCTCTGGACACAGTCCTAAGACGCTCACAGCCGAGGTAGTCAAGATGCGCTACCCGTAGAACATGTAGTACCTCGGATATAAGATCCGGGGTAACTACGATACGTGTACCTTAAAATGTCGTGGTAAATCAAGGTATAGAGGTATCGATACCATGTATATTGGAGAAAAACTCCTATATAAACATGATGGGACACCTCAGGGGTCTCTCAAGTAGAGATTCCTAGCCCCGAGTCCGAATGACGGTAGGGAGAGGAGTGTCGGAAAAGTCCGACAAGATAACATGGCGCTCCGGATGAACGCCACGTTTCTGAAAGTTCTCCAAGAAGGCCTTTCAGACCTTCTCATCACAGAACCAAATGTGAAGAGGGGGAATGGGATCAGAAGAAGAAGACCCGAAACCAAGAGGATTCCGAGCCGGAGTGAAATTACGCGCTTTGGGTGCCATAGCGTAGTCTATCCGAGAGAGAGAGAGAGTATCACATGCAGATAACAAAGAATAGAAAGGAAAAGAAAAGACATGTATGCATGAAATATGCATGAACATGTGATGTGCAATATTTAAAAAGCAGCATAGGTAAAACCCAATCCAAACCTACCAGCACACAATCAACAATAAACAAACACACATCTAAAATGCATGAAACATTGTTAAAATGCAATGAGAATGCAATGCATGAGCATATAACATCAAAACAACAACACCCAACCCAACAATTTCACAAAAATCTCAAAAAACCCAAAAAATATTTTCAAAAACCCCAAAACCTAGGTCTTAAATGCATGAATGCATGAAAGATGAGAGTTTAAGAACACTTACCAGAGGATTAAGACTTGATCTAGGCCAAAAAAGGAGTGGCTAAGGAGATTTGATTGAGAAAAATGTGTTTGGGGCGAGAGAGAGAAGTTTTGTCGAGAGAGAGAAGTGAGAAATGATATCTGATTCACATTCAGCCTATATAAGGAAATCGCAGCTCGATGGATCGAAGAACCTGTCAAGGATCTGTCGAGCACTACATTTTGATAGAAATGAATCTGTCGAGGTGCTGTCGAGGATCTGTCGACGACAAACAAAGATCTCGATAGATTGAGGATCTGTTGAGGATCTATCGAGCAGATAGAGAGCAAGGAATTTTGGCTCGATGGATCGAAGAAGCTGTCGAGATTCTATCGAGAAGAAACCCAAAAATCTCGATGGATTGAGAATCTGTCGAAAAGCTATCGGGCAGACAAATTGCAAAGAAATTTTCTTCGATGGATCGAGGATCTGTCGAGGTTTCTGTCGAGAAAAAGAAAGAAAGGCTCGATAGAAAGGAATATGTCGAGGATTTGTCGAGAAGCTATCGAGCTTGAAGAAAAACACATAAAGATGAATGTAACAAGCAAGCTACTTAACCAAAGATCCAATCAACATGTTAAGCTCTCAAAACATCTCTCAACACATATGCAAAGCATTCATAGATCCAAAACACACACACACACACTAAACAAGTCTAACCAATTTTATATTTCAAAAATAATTTAAGACAGTTTAGTGAGCATATATTAACACATGTATTCCTTGTGATGGCCAAATCACATTGTACCTGCACATGTATCAAAAGTAGCAAAGAATTTGTGTGTTGTGTGTGAAAACATAGCAAGAGTGCATAAGTGTTTCATATTATGACGATATGAGATATGAGATATGAGAAAAATTAAATACACTCACACACAATCATAACTGCTTGATAGGGACTATCACCTTTGAGGTACATCCTATAACTCCCACATCTCCTAGAAACATGCTTGCAACCATATTTAACAGCATTTTAATACTTTTTGCTTTTGTTTTTCTTTGCAAATTTTTCTTTTCGAACATATCATGCATGGGCATATAAGAGAGACAATAAATACCCAATTATATAAGCCAAAACATCACAATTTTGCTATGCCGAACCACACAGATGTTATACATGATTGGCGGGCTTTAGTGATGAGATGGTTATTTATGCATTTCTCTTAGGATTTTCTAGTCCTTCCCATCAAAAAGAGTGATACGAGTGTTAAGTACAAGAGATTACTTAATCGTACTCATCACAAATACAAACCACAAAACTCACTTGCTTAATTGTGCATTGAGATGCTCATCTAAGCTACAAGAGATACAAAGTTTAGAAAACTTTGTTTCAATGGCCATCTAAGGTACACAAGTACCAATATACACAAACACACACTGTTTTTGTATTTTTTTTTATTTTTAAATTTTTTTTTATTATTATGAAAAACAAAATAAAACAAAACTGAAAAACAATCAAACAAAAACATAAAAAAACACAAAAAGTATAAAACTAGATGCAAATGTATGAGAAAGGAGGGGAAGGAGGAGAGATCACTCCATGGAGATTACACCAATGTTTTGGTGTAGGAATTCAAACCGTTTGCTATCAAGAGGTTTAGCGAACAAGTCAGCCTTCTGATCATCAGTATGGATGAACTCAAGAGTGAGTGTGCCATCTTCGACAAGCTCCCGAATGAAGTGGTGTCGTATCTCTATATGTTTTGTTCGAGAATGTTGAACAGGATTTTTAGAGATGTTAATGGCACTGGTATTGTCACAATAAATGGTAAGATGTTCTTGACGAATACCATATTCAAGGAGGAGTTTTTGCATCCACAGAAGTTGGGTGCAAAAGCAACTGGCAATGATGTATTCAGTCTTAGTAGTGGATAATGAGATGGAATTCTGCTTCTTACTCATTCAGGAGACAAGATTATTACCCATATAAAAACAACTCGCCGAAGTACTCTTTCTATCATCAGTATTCCCAGCCCAGTCTGCATCAGAATACCCAGCTAAAACATCATTGGTGTCCTTGCTATACCATACTCTGAAATTGGCAATGGATTTGACATATTTTATGATTCTTTTTAAATCAATCATATGAGACTCTTTGGGGTTAGCCTGATATCTAGCATACACTCCTACTCTGTAACTAATGTCAAGTCTACTAGAAGTAAGGTAAAGAAGACTACCTATCATGCTTCTATATAAAGAAGAATCAACACTTTTGCCTAACAAATCAACAGTGAGTTTAACATTACAGTGAGTTTAACATTTGGGCTCATGGGGGTTCTAATAGGACTAGCAGATTCCAATCCAAACTTTTTAATAAGATTTTTCGCATATTTAGATTGAAATATAAATATACCTGACTCTTGCTGACGAATCTACAATCCAAGGAATTGATTCAACTCTCCAATCATGCTCATCTCAAACTCAGCCTGCATAAGCTTTGAAAAGTTTTGAGCAAGTTCATCCTTTGTAGACCCGAAGATGATATCATCAACATAGACTTGAGCTACTATCAACTTGCCATTCTCCTTTTTGATAAAAAGAGTTTGATCTGCTTGTCCTCTTGTGAAGCCATGTGAGACCAGGTATTCTGTAAGCCGGTCATACCAAACTCTAGGTGCTTGTTTTAATCCATAGAGAGCCTTCTTGAGGTACAACACATGATCCAGAAAGTGTGGATTAATGAATCCTTTTGGCTAAGCAACATAGACATCTTCTTTAAGAAACCCATTCAAGAATGTAGTCTTCACATCCATTTGGTAAAGCTTGAACTTCAAGTGACAAGCCAGGGCTAAGAGAACCCTAATGGATTCCATGCGAGCTATAGGAGCAAATGATTCATCAAAATCCACTCCTTCCACTTGAGAGTATCCTTGGGCCACCAAACGAGCCTTGTTGCAGGTCACATTTCCCTCCTTATCAGTTTTATTGCAGAATATCTACTTTGTACCAATGATGTGCTCTCCTTCTAGTCTAGGTACTAGGGTCCAGACATCATTCCTTTGAAACTGGAGCAGTTCAACATGCATAGCTTCAACCCAGCTTTCATCCTGGAGAGCATCCTCAACCTTGGTGGGTTCAACTTGTGACAAATAGCAAGAATAAGACACAAAATTAGCAACACATTTATCAACTGTACGCTTTCTTAGTGTAAGTTCATTCATATTTCCCACAATAACTTCAGGAGGGTGATTCAACTTGATCCTTGAGGAAAGTCCTTTCTCTTCATAAGATTCAGACTCAGGTGATGTAGGAATATCTGCTAAGACTTCTACAACACTTGGAGTACTTGGAGAAACAGGCTCTTGATTAACTTTTTCTTGAACAACCTTAGGCTCTAAAGGAAGAATTTCCTTAGGTATGTCCTCACTGCTTTTCTCAGAACCCGAGTCTGAAGCTTCATCAATAGCAACATTGACAGTTTCCATCACCTTCTTGGTTCTTTTGTTGTACGCCCGATAAGCTTTGTTTGTGGAGGAGTATCCCAAAAATATTCCTTCATCGCTTTGGGAGTTAAACTTTCCCACATTCTCTCTGTCCTTGAGAATGAAACAAGTACTTTCAAAGATTCTAAAATACTTCACATTCGGCTTTCTTCCCTTCCACAATTCATAGGGAGTCTTCTTTGTACCAGATCTGAAATATACCTTGTTAACCGTATGACATGTGGTGTTGACTACTTCTCCCTATAAATTTTTGGCCACATCTTTATTGTGTAACATGGCTCTAGCCATCTCCTTAATGACTCTGTTTTTTCTTTCTAATACACCATTTTGCTGAGGAGTAATAGGTGCAGAGAATTCTTGAGATATACTAGATCTAGTGCAAAAAGATTCCATGTATGAGTTCTCGAATTCTTTACTATGATCACTGCAAATTCGATCAATCTTCATGTTCTTCTCATTTTGCAGTCTTGTACACAAAGTTTCAATGTGCTCAGGAGCATCTGACTAGAATCTTAGAAGAATGACCCAAGTATACCTAGTGAAATCATCAACTACAACGATAATGTATCTCTTTCCTCCAAGAGATTCGGTTCTAGTTGGACCCATGAGATCTAGATGTAGTAGCTCCAAAGGTCTAGATGTAGCTGATGTCTGAGTGCTTGGATGTTTTGCTTTCATTTGTTTCCCAAGTTGACACGGTCCACACACAACATTACTAACCCTACTAAGCTTTAGAATTCCCAACACTGATTCATGCTTAGATACAATTGACAGATGTTTGTAGCTAGCATGTCCCATCCTTTGGTGCCATAGGTCTTCATTTGGCAAACGAATACTATTGCACACAATATTAGCATCAAGTACCAATCCATATCAGTTATCCAGGGTGCGGACTCCGCTTATGAGTTTCTTCCCAGACTCATTCAACACAAGGTATTTCCCTTTTGAGAACAGCACCATGAAGTCATGATCACATATCTGACTTATGCTCAACAAGTTCACTCTCAGACCTTCTACATACAACACATTTGTAATGTCTGACAGTCCAAGTAGAGAGATGGTTCCCTTTCCTTTTATTTGTGATTTGTTCCCATCACCGAAAGTGACAATTCCACCTTTCTTAGACTTGAAAACCTTGAAGATAGAACGGTCTCCAGTCATGTGTCTTGAGCACCCACTGTCAAGGTACCACAAACATGTGTTCATTACCTTAAATGCAGACTTCATCATAAAGCACACTTCATGCTTGCTTGACAAATCAATAGGAATGGTTTTCTCTCTCATCTGCCATTTATGTACAAAATCTTTAATTTTCACCATTCTCAGACGAACTCCTTTACACATTTTCATTTTAAGGTAGTTTAGTTTCTTCCTTATCACACTAAGACCTTTTTCAACAATCATCAAGATAGCTTTCAAATAACTTTTAGACTTACATTTTTTGAAACACTCAATCAAATAGAGATTAGAAAAAGCAAGATGTATTTGAAATAAAAGATCTTTTCATGCCGCTTGTTGCCATGACAACAGGGGTCAATGGATCACACAGCAAAGATTAAACATAATCAGAGTGTGCCCGCTTTAATACCACTTGATAGGCCAAGAATGTATTGACCCCTTTGGCAAAATAATTAATTAATTATCCAAATTAATTAATTAAGTCAATTTAATCATGCAATAGCATGGTAGCACAAACAAATCACCAACTAAACTAAATGCAGCGGAAAATAAATTTAACAAGGGTGATTTGTTTACGAATGGGGAAAACCACCGAGGCAAAACCACACCAGGTGAATTTAAGGACACCACTCCCGATAATCCACTATTATCAAAACAAGCGGTTACAAGTAAAAAGAATCCCAGTAACTAATACCAACCTACAGTTGAACCCTTACCCCAATACTCAATTGGACTTGTATTGTAGCGGCAATCTCTCCGTTCAATGCACGAATCCCAGTACGTGACTAACACACTGACTTGAGGAAGATGTTGGCTGCAAAATTCTTCAATTCATCCAACAATGAAGATCAAGAAGCTCCTTGGTCACAAAATCCTTGGCGTAAAGACGCATTAGCTTCTAGAGAGAATATGATGAACTAGAGAAAATTCTGTCTCCGGTCACAATATGCATGGATTATTCTTTTGCTATGCCTTGCATCCTTTTTGATGGCTCTTAAAATAATCCTACTAGCCAATTACATCACATATGTCCCTAACAAGAACTACCGTAGCCATAGTAGGCCTGTCATTTGGATTTTCCTGTAAACAGTGTAATCCTATATGGAGACTTCTGATGACTTCATTTTTCGTGTAAGAGTCTTCTAAAGTTGGATCCAACAATTCCAAGGGTGTTTCATCCCTCCAATGTTTCCAAGCTTGCACCAATTGGTCAAGTAATGTTGCAATGTCACTCTCTTTTTGCACCAACATTGATGTGATGATGTTGGCATTCATATAGGAAGACATAATCTGAATGTTTGGTTTATACTCACATAGCTTAAAAGGTCTTCAGAACTATTTGCTTGAAAAAAATAACTGTTCTTCTCACCAGTTAAAATCTCTAGAATTAGGAACCCAAAACTGTACACATCAAATTTCAGAGAAAATTGTCCAAACATGGTGTATTCTGAAGACATGTAGCCACTACAAATACAGCACCATTGATGCAGCAAATGTTAGTGACAAGATATGCTGACGGGTTTGCCTAAACAATGTAATGCTCATAGTATATCTGACAACATTACTCATGCATAGATTCATGCTACAGGGAAGGTTAGAGTGCAACACATCCCTATATTGTCGAAAGTAGAATTTGTAGAATATTAGATTAGAGTAGTGCAGAGTTTTGGTAGACATTTAGAACTTACAATGTGCCGACAATCCTATTGGTGTTTCCTTGACTTTGATTAACCCCAAAAATCTTTGCCATGCCAAAATCTGAAATTTTTGGATTCACGTCTTGACCAATCCAATTGTTCTCGTCTTTTAGTATCTACACATCCATCAAATATATATATATACAAAGAGAGAGAGAGAATAATCAATTAAGCCATGCACATATTCAACCAATTCATTTGACTTTGGGAAAAAATATTACAGTATTACATAGAGACAATTTAATCTATTCATCTCTTGTGAGTTCCACAACAATAATGACTTATTAATAGTTAAGCAAACAAACTGAGCCCCTCTTGGATGGATTTTATCCCCCTTGAAGAAAAACCTTTATCCTCACATATCCTACGGCAAACTATAAAATCAGACATATGCGTATAAGGGACTTACCATATAAAAAGTAGTCAAGGCTTTTGTTGGGCACAAATTCGTAAACAAGTATTTTTTTTTTCTCCTTCCAGGAAAAATCCCAATAACCTTACAAGATTTCTGTGTTGCAGCTTAGCTACTGTTACAACTTCATTTTTGAATTCTCCTAATCCTTGTCCAAAGGTTTGTGATAGCCTCTTCACAGCTATTTCTTGTCCATTAGGAAGTATGTCTTGAGAATATACTTCAACTGATCTTAGAACAATTTACCCCTATCAATTTCATGTAATCTCAATATCAAAAATGCTTTGGCATTGTTGGATTTTGCATGTATTAGATTATCTATATTTGATGCGTAGAATTCCCACCCCCCCCCCCCCCCCCCCAACAAAAAAAAAAAAAAACAAAAAAAAACACACAAAATGTAGACAAATACTGATAACTAATCCTATACCTTGTAAACCACACAAATCCGCCTTCACCTAGCTTGTTATCATCAGAGAATTTGTCGGTGGCTCCTTCAATTGTTGCAAAATCAAACTGCAAGGACTCTGATGTAGAAATATCATTTGCAAGACAAAACAGTTATTTACGTAACTACAAGTGTAAAAATTAGGAAATATGAAAATGTTATGCAATCAAATCATTTATTGTTTACCATTTTCTTCCTGAATAACATTGTATTTGTTTCTCTGCCTCCTTCTAAGGTAGCAGTAGCCGGCAACAAATAGCAACGAAGAAACAGAAATCGAAGCAACAACAACGACAATTGTCTGCAATGAGATTTGACTTTTTCCTGCATAAACAATATAAGGTTTCATTGCTAAGAAAAATCATAAAATGATTAATAATTAGAGGTCCTTTGTAGACAATAATGTTTCATTGAAGATGGCTGTAAATGAGTTGAGCTGCATAGTAAAAGTTGATGGTTCTTCATTTAAATTTATTTCAAATACCAACTTAGCAAATTTATTATCAAATTAGATTTCATGGTAAACTCTAATTTATTTTCTAATCAAACAAGTTCGAGTCTATTCATTTTTTTTTTTTTTTAGTAAATAGTAATACTTATTAGAACACACACGAAAATAGTAATATTAGTGTTTTAAACTGGGTTTGTAATACGTATTTGATTAACTTATTATTTTCCCATTTATCGTAAACACTATTACTAAAGTTTTTACCCCTTCATAAATCTATGCTAATAATTGATAACTAAATTATAAATAAAATGAAATTATCTAAGTTAATTAGACAAAATGATTTTTGCTCATGAACTTATAACAATTAGATTCACCAACCCAATACTATTAGAAATTGTAAATAATTTTACCAGAAAATGGATGTTTAATATCATCAATATGGTTTCGTCTTTGTTTGGTCAAATACTGTCTTAGAAGCTTACATTGATACATTGAAATCCATTAAATTTTTTTAAAAAAAAAAAAAAAAAAAAAGTGAAATCACCAAATCAAGCTAACATTCGCCCCAATTAATACTAGATTTGGTTTTTTTTTTTTTTTTTTTTTTTTTTTTTAATATTTAGTTTGAGTTTACTGTTTCGACTCCCAAGCCTAGTCCATTTTCGATAATTGAAAAAGAACAATAGTGCTACATAATACATATTGCTTGCAAATTATAACCTCTAAAAAAAGAAGAATAATAATACTCTTTTTTTTTTTTTTTGTAGTAGAGGAAGGGGAAACCTAGACTGAATACTTAGCGGAATGGAAAAGACTTAAACTCACACGCCAACTCCAAAACTACATCCGGCAATTAGAGTCGCAGAGCGAGTTATAAATCCCTCTCCTAACACAGACCTAAGCGATGTGAGACTAGACAAAATGATTTTTACCCCTTCATAAATGATTTTTGTACTTGAGATTGTTTCGATTTGTTCAAGAGAATGATATATTGAAATATCAATCAATACCAGTGTATCGTTTCAATATATATATATATATATATATGTGTATTTCATTGACTTAAAAGTGTGTATATATATTTATTAAATTTATACTCAACCCATATGTGTCCAATAAAAATTAAAAGTAGCCCGATGGCGATATTATCTATCAAAAAATTGAAAACAACTTTAAACAAGAAGTAAAGTTTCAAAACTGAAACTTGCAAGTTGTAAGTTGGAAGGGACAAAAGGCAATTTGTTTATTTTATTTAGAGCACACACCCACGGTCCCAGACCCACGTGAGCGTCTTGAAAAAAAGGAAGAAGCTGTTTTCGGCAATTAACTCTACAAATTATACAGAAGATTTGTATTTGTACGTTTTTAGACCCCTTAAAACACAACCAGATTAACCTAGTTAATTAACCAAGTGATTACTTAGTCAAATTATCAAATCTAGGTTAACACACATATATCATATCATTGTAAAGTGCGGAAAATAAATAACACAACGATATGATAACCAAGGAAAACCAAACCGGTAAAAAACCTGGAGAGGATTTAATCTAGCTATCTTCAAGGTAAAACGAATCCACTATGAAAGAATTGAAGTTTACACAACAGCGACTTAGACCACTAATATTCTATTGCTACCTTGAGTAGGAAACTTACTACCACGACCCCATGATAGCTTCGAGTCCACAGACTACTTCTTTCTTGAATTCCCAGTAAGTACAAGCACTCCCGCTTGTGTATCTTTAAGCTCTTGAATCAGCAATTGAATTGATCACCAAGTTCTTGATATCAATCTTGAGATAGGAAACCCTAAGTGTATGTGAAGGCACACACCTCTAGATCTCACAGAAGATTCACACACACAGCATAAAGAGCAACAAAGACCTTAGAGAGTTTTTGGGTACAAAACCCTAGATACAGAAAGAGGCACACTATTTTCTCTCTGAAAAGCCTTATAAAAACGTGCTTAGGGTTTCCTTTATATACTAGGAGTAAAACACTTAACCCTACATGTCAAACAGGCTTGGGCTGAGTTGGAAAATTCTGCAGAAAAATAATCTGCATGAGCTTCGATCGGTCGAGTCTAATTCTCGATCGATTAAGCCAGGCAGATTTACACAGTAAATCTTGCAGAACACTCGATTCCAACTTTACATATAAACATACTTTGAGCAAGTCTAAAACAAGACTAAAACGTTTTGATCATGGTTTGCCAACATTACAAAATGAAGTTCTAATACATTAGTTCCTAATTCCTTAGAACCTAACAAACTTTCTCTTTGGCAATCCGTGACAAAATACAAACTAAACAAAGTGCTCAAAGTTTACAAAAAAACAGCCCATTACAATTACATTGCCTAACACAACAAATTCAACCTAACCACTATCTATCAGTTGCAAGTGTAGACAGCAGCATGACTGAATCAACCTGTATATTCTTGAAACACACAACAAACACATAAACACATGTGTGGAAAATACAAGTAAAGCAAAATAACTTCTCGATTTCACATAAGCATAAACTACAAGACATATATCATGAATAACCTCATAAATATAAATCAATAATCAATGTAGCACAATGTGAAACAAGAAATAGAAAGAAAAAAAAAAAAAAAATCACAGTATCTCCCCCTATTAAAAACAATTTCAACTCCCCCTAAACAAAACAAAACAGGATTCCCACATTTCAACTATTGCTCCCCCTTTTTGTCACGTATTGACAAAGACAACTCATACAAAGAGTAAACAGACAACATACGCAACAAAGGTCAAGAGAAAATAGAGAAATAAGGGAATACAAAACAATTCAACTCTAGAAAATAGAGACAACTCCCCCTATGAACAACAAAGGGTAAAAACTAGCTTCTCCTCCTATAAAAAAAGGAAAAACAAAATAAGTTTTGGGGAAAATTTAGGAGGTGGGGATAAATAAAAAGACACAAACCAAACTTAAAAACTAAGTTGAGGATACACATGAAAAAAAATATTCTCTCTTTCAATAAATGCAAACTTGACACTAAATGACCCATAAACAGTTGCATGAGTAGAGAAAATATTTGTACATTGATTATCCTTCATATCTCTTAAGAAAAATATTTTCTGCAGTTCACACATAAAAAATAGCATATACTAAAAAGTACATAACTCAAATTAATCAATCAATTTTTAAATCAAGTTAAGTACCCAATTTAGTAAAGTGTATGCATGTTATGTGTGAAAACAATGAGAGATATGACTGCAAAACTGCAAGATGGATACAAAAAACAATGCAATGCATGTGAATCCTAAATACAAATGATGCATAAAAAAAATAGATTGGTCAAATACTTAAAAACTGAAAATTTTTCTGTTTCGATCGATCGAGCATCGATCGAATACCAATCGAGTCAGGCAGATTCAAACCAAAATTTTTATCGCAATTTCGATCGGTCAAAAAACACCCTCCATCGATCAAAAATCTGGAAAACTCAAATTTTTGAAAAATAGAGCAATTTTATGTAGAAACTCCTCAAAGCACAATATTTCATGAATGAAATGCATGAGTATGAGATTAAAAGTTCTTCACAAACATTTGAATTCAACCCAGATCTTCCAAAAGCAAGGTTTTTAATCATCAAAAACACAATTTGCATCAAAATCAAGGAACATATAATCTTGGATGACCAAAACAAATTCACACACAATATCATGTACCAAGTTTAGCAAAAAGTAACTTGTGTAGTGTGTGCAACTAGCAAAAACTTGAGATACATGTGTGGTGATATGTGAATAGTAATCAAGCACAAATTCTACAAAATTCATCACATAGAATTTGAAAGAGACTATCACCTAAAGAGTTACATCATATAACTCTCACATCTCCTAGAAAACAAGCTTGCAATCATGTAAGTTTCTTGATTTGTCTCATATTGTACACACCAATTTTATTTGATCAGAAACTTATTAAAATAGCCAAGATAATGTACACACCAATTTTAAATGATTGAATTAATTAGAGTTCAATAATGTACACACCAATTTTAGCATTTAAACCGAGGCTACACCTTATTTTCTTTTTGTGCATGTGCTACACTTTTTCGAGCACAAAATCTTATGATATGCACTAAGGTGTTCATGATTGGCTAGTAAACAGTGGTGAGATGGTTATTTATGCCTTTCTCAATAAGTTCAAGTCCAACAATCAAAGGCATGTGACTTCAAGATCAAGATCATGTGATCAAAAACTATAAACATCTCCCACACAACATGCACTACAAACCTCAAACTAGTAAAGTGCAATAAAATAAGTTCATCCAAGCTAAACAAGGTACATAAACTTGTTATGTAAAGATAATATGGCCAATCATTGATTATAAATCCAAGATGTGAAATACAAAACACAAAAATCTTTTTGGTTTTAAAAAAATTTATGACCAAAAACAAAAAGCACACATTATACTAAATGAACAATGCAAAGCTATGCATGGTAGTGCTTAACTAAGCTATAGAGGGTACACAAACAAGAAATATCAATTTCTTAATTAACCCATGAGTACATGTACAAACTAGTACATACTCACACAAAATTAGAAATAACTTAGCACATATATAACACATACTATTCAAGTTTTTCCACAATGTCAAGCATGTTCTAAATCAAGAAAGAGATATCATAATTCATGTAATCCTCAAGAAAAATAAAACAAGACACAAAATAAAATATTTTTGTCTTTTTGAAAATTTTCAATGTTTTTGGATTTTTATTTTTAATAAAAAACAACCTAAAAAACAAAACAACCAAAAACAAAAACAAAACATGTCCACAAACAATTGAAAGAATTAAATCAGGGACAAGTAAACAACACTCACCTTAGCAAGTCTTTTCTCACCCATATAGCACGAGTCTTCGGCTTTGTAGGTGAAAATCCATGAGAAGCAAAGTGTATTTGAGGGATTACACCAATTTTCTAAGAAAGACTAAAATCCTGCAAATTCATTTCACAAGCCAACAAGCTCAAATTTTTCAAAAGATTATGAAACAATTTATATGGACTTATGGCAGGAGAAATATCATCACATATCCTAGACTGAAACACAGAATGCTTAAATTTCAATTTATGACAATTAGGACGAATGTGACCGAATACACCACAAAAGTGACAAACAGGAACAAATTTAGGAACATCAGTATTCCTAACAACAAATCTAGTCTCAGATTTTGGTTTTTGCCTCACCAAAGAACAATTTGGTCTAATATGACCAACAACACCACAAAGGTGACAAGTAGGCACAAAAACAGATTTATTATGCTCTCTAACAGTAGGTTTAGACATAGGTTTAGAAACTTCAGCGTCTACATCAGAACTTTTACCTTTGTCTAACCTAGCAAAATAAGCCTTTTCTTTATTATTCCTCTTGAAAGGAGGGATATAAACTTTCTCAGTTTTAAGCTTAAGAGAAACAGAAACACTTCTGTTATCAACAGCAGGCTTGGTACTAGTCAAATTTTCAATTTTAGCTTTAGATTTAACTAACTCTTGTTCCAAACTTTTCATCTTCTCATCTTAAGAGGAAATTTGATTTCTCAAAAATTCATTCTTTTTATTAGATTCATCTAGTCTAACAATCAATTCCTCTTTTTCAAGATTAGCCAATTTTAACTCTTCCTTAAATTTCTTAGCAATTTTCATAGATTTCAATAATTTCTTATGGAGAGTTTCACAAGCATCAATAAGATCAACAGAAGCACGAGCAGAAACTTGATCAGAAAGACACTTCAAATTATCCATGACAACAGGGGTCAAGGATCAGCTCTTAGATCAAAAGATCTAAAACAAAAGAGCTACCCGCTCTGATACCACTTAGCCAAGTGATTATTTAGTCAAATTATTAAATCTAGGTTAACACACATATATCATATCATTGTAAAGTGCGGAAAATAAATAACACAACTATATGATAACCCAGGAAAACCAAACCGCTAAAAAATCTGGGGAGGATTTAACCTAGCTATCCTCAAGGCAAAACGAATCCACTATGAAAGAATTAAAGTTTACACAATAGCGACTTAGACCACTAACATCTTATTGCTACCTCGAGTAGGAAACTTATTACCACGACCCCATGATAGCTCTGAGTCCACGGACTACTTCTTTCTTGAATTCCCAGCAAGTACAGGCACTCCCGCTTGTGTATCTTTAAGCTCTTGAATCAACAACTGAATTGATCACTAAGTTCTTGACATCAATCTTAAGATTGGAAACCCTAAGTGTATGTGAAAACAAACATCTCTAGATCTCACAGAAGATTCACACACATATCATAAAGAGCAACAAAGACCTTAGAGAGTTTTTGGGTACAAAACCATAGATACAAAAAGAGGCACACTCTTTTCTCTCTGAAAAGTCTTATAAAAACATGCTTAGGGTTTCCTTTATATACTAGGAGTAAAACACTTAACCCTACACGTCAAACGGGCTTGGGCTGAGTTGGAAAATTCTGCAGAAAAATAATCTCACGAGCTTCGATCGGTCAAGTCTAATTCTCGATCGATTAAGCCAGGCGATTTACACAGTAAATCCTGCAGAACACTCGATTCCAACTTTACACATAAACATACTTTGAGCAAGTCTAAAACAAGACTAAAACGTTTTGATCATGGTTTGCCAACATTACAAAATGAAGTTCTAATACATTAGTTCCTAATTCCTTAGAACTTAACAAACTCCCCCTTTGGCAATCCATGACAAAACACAAACTAAACAAAGTGCTCAAAGTTTACAAAAAAACAGCCCATTACAATTACATTGCCCAACACAACAAATTCAACCTAACCACTATCTATCAGTTGCAAGTGTAGACAGTAGCACGACTGAATCAACCTGTATGTTCCTAAAACACTCAACAAACGCATAAACGCATGTGTGGAAAATACAAGTAAAGCAAAATAACTTCTTGATTTCACATAAGCATAAACTACAAAACATATATCATGAATAACCTCATAAATATAAATCAATAATCAATGTAGCACAATGTGAAACGTGAAACAAGAAACAGGAAAAAAAAAAATCACAGTATCTCCCCTATCAAAAACAATTTCAACTCCCTTTAAACAAAACAAAACAGGATTCCCACATTTCAACTATTGCTCCCCCTTTTTGTCACGTATTGACAAAGACAACTCATACAAAGAGTAAACAGACAACATACGCAACAAAGGTCAAGAGAAAATAGAGAAATAAGGAAACACAAAACAATTCAACTCTATAGAAAATAGAGACAACTCCCCCTATGCACAACAAAGGGTAAAAACTAGCTTCTCCCCCTATAAAAAAAGGAAAAACAAAATAAGTTTTGGGAAAAATAGTTTTGGGGAAAATTTAGGAGGTGGGGATAAATAAAAAGACAAAAACCAAACTTAAAAACTAAGTTGAGGATACACATGAAAAAAAATATTCTCTCTTTCAATAAATGCAAACTTGACACTATGTGACCCATAAATAGTTACATGAGTAGAGAAAATATTTGCACATTGATTATCCATTATATCTCTTAAGAAAAATATTTTCTACAGTTCACACATAAAAAATAGCATATACTAAAAAGTACATAACTCAAATTAATCAATCAATTTTTAAATCAAGTTGAGTACCCAATTTTGCGGGTCTACCCGACCTGACCCGCAACCCGACCCGAACCCAAACCATTTTTTTAAAACTTTTTTTTTTTGGTAAAAAAAAAAGTAAAATTAAGACAATATTGGTTTAATTATTTGTTGTGAGGTTTAAGGAAACAATTGATACATTTACATAATTGCATGCAAATTAATTGAAAGATGAATGGTTGAGCATTCTGTAATGAGTAAAGATTTTTAGATATCAAATAGCAAAGTACATGGCAAGATAATCTGGTTACAGTAGAGTTAAAAATATAGATTTAAAATTGTAGACATGTGTGAAAAATATTCACAAGTGTGAAAATAGTGAAGCCAAAGTATCAAATTAGCATAAATTATGAATGCTTAGACCTATTTTTTAACAATTTATGTCTAAAATAAATGGCTTTTCAAAATAAATTATGATATTTCCTAGAGTGTGTGTTGCTTAACAATAATATGATATTCATAAAAGAGACCATGTATAAATAAGTAAATAATCAAACTTTAATATATATCTCAAATTAAAATAGAGTGCCAACCACAATTGATAATATATTACAAAATTAATTTTCAAGATTGTAAATTTCTTATATGTTTTTATTCTTTATCAAATGAGTTATCCAATAAGTCATTTATAATTTTGTTTTATATTCTGGAATGTTGATATTGTGTACAAATAAAGCTTGTGTATTTGTTTTACTTATCTTTGTGTTATTTTGCTTTAGATAGCAATGTTAGGATTTGTATAATTTTAAAATTATTGAATAAGTATTAATAAGTTTAACAGAATTCATTCTTGATATAAGTGGTTAATTTAAATTAATGCATTTTACATCAAGTAATTTGTTACATAACTTTCCAAATGGCAAATACATGTTGTTTTCTTAAAAAAAAAAATAAATAAATAAATTTCATGTTGTTTTTTTTTTCAATTTTTTGGTACTTTGATTCTGGGATATATCAACCAGCAACTAGTGGAACTTGGTGTCTGATTTTGGGCTTTTTTTTCTTCAATTTGTTAGTGCCATGTATTTGATGTTATTTTACAAATTAAAAAATAAAAAAGAGAAAAGTTCTGGCTTCCCAAATCCCACTTAATCTCATCAAACCTAACCCCCTTTCATGAACAAAACTTTAAATGAAACTCAAGATTTGATAAAAAATGCCCAAACCAGTCATGGCACAACTGTGGTTTAAGATTTGGAATGGACAGCAAGGTTGAAGTCATGCCCAAACCAGTCATGGCACTCTCAGCAAAATTGGAGACGTATTCTCAATTCATCATAAAATTTTTATTCAAAATCATGTAATTTCACCATTACAAGAGTACCACTTAAATATATTTTAGACATTTAGGGATTATACTAATATGGAGAATATCTAATCAAATCCCTTGAAACTCTCAACATTAAAATCAAATTAAAAATTAAAAAAAAAAATACATTAAGAAATAAAATATTAGATGATTCTAATGCTCCCTGCATCACCGTGAAGTCTTAGAGCTCTAAACAATGGTCTTATGTAACTCATCGTTCAAGTTTCCATGACTGATGAACAGATACTAATTCTAGTGAGGCCCTTTATCGAGGGTATACTTCAGTAATGGGTGCCTCATTGACAGACAACGGAATCGATTCGCTTTTTGATTTATCTGTCTCCAATTCCACCGAAGGCATGTTTCGCTCTGTTCGGAAATATGCTGGATTTTGAGGTGATGCTAGAGTAATAGAGTAACTGTTTAGCATGAGGACTATTGAAGCCATTGTGGGCCTGTCAACTGGATTTTCTTGTTCACATAATAAGCCAATTTGAAGACATCTAATCACTTCATTTCTCGAGTAAGAATCTCCCAAAGTGGGATCCAAAAATTCCAGTAGTGTTCCGTCCTTCCAATGTTTCCAAGCCTACACCAATTGGTAAGGTAATGTTAGAAAGTTACACTCTTTACTCTCAATTGATGTGAAGAAATTTACAAAAACATAAGATCTATTCATACTCACAAAGCTCAAAAGGTCAGCTGGACCATCTGATTGATAAAAAGAAGTGTTTTTCTTGCAACTTAAAATCTCTAAAATTAATACACCAAAACTATACACATCAGATTTCACTGAGAATTGTCCATATGTAACATATTCTGGAGACATATAACCACGGCAAAACAACACATTGATACCACATTAATATTGATAATAAGAAAGTAATAACATATGCTAATGCGACTGCGTAAACAATGCTATGCATGTACTACATCTTATACCATTACTCCATGCGTACATTCAAGCTGTAGCGATAGAAGATTGGAGTAACTATGCATGGTCCCTGAGCACTGTGCTTTCATGTGGGCACGTAAAATTGCGAAGAAACCTTTGTATACTTTCCCTTATTTTTTGGGCACTGGGATGTTTGTCCTATTTTTTTAATCTTGTTGTTGTAAGGGTTGATGGGTAGGTGGTCAGAGGGACCCACCCTGCACAGGAACCTTTTGTAACTTTCCTTTATTTTTTGGGCACTGTGATGTTTGTCCTATTTCTTTTAACCTTGTTGTTGTAAGGGCTGATGGGTAGGTGGTCAGAGGGACCCACCCTGATAGCTTCCTTTTCTAGTTTCGTTTTATTAATATACTTCTACCTTTCCTGTCAAAAAAAGAAGTAGTTTAATTGTAAGATGATCAAATGAATTTAGAACTTACAATGTACCGACAACCCTACTAGTGTTTTCTTGCGTTTGGTCAACTCCAAAAATCTTAGTCATTCCAAAATCTGAAATCTTTGAATTCATGTCCTCATCTAATAAAACGTTACTAGCTTTAAGATCACGATGAATAATTCTAAGCCGTAAATCTTCATGAAGATAAAGTATTCCTCGAGCAATCCCTCCAATAATCTTATAACGTCTTGACCAATCTAGTTGTTCACGCCTTTTTGGTTCTACACATTCATCAAAATTCCATAATCTAGTCAAAATAATCAACTAAATTTACATATATATTCAACCAATTCAATTAATTTTGGAAATACAAATTTTAAATAATATATATATATAGAGAGAGAGAGAGCGAGAGAGAGAGAGAGAGAGAGTCAAATTATGTTAAAACTATGGTTAAATAATTAAATTCATAACTTCTTAACTTAAGCTTATAAAAAAATCAGTAATTTATCAAAAATCCATTCATCTCTTGTAAGTTACACAAGACCATGATGAATTTCTAAATAGTTAAGAAAATTGCAAACTAGACCCTTATTTTCCCTCTGAAGTTAATATTTAATCTCACATTTCTGCAGACACAAGAAAAGCGAACATATGATTGCAAGAGGAACAGACCATATAGAGAGTAGTCAAGGCTTTTGTTGGGAACAAATTCGTAGACAAGTATATTTTCATCTCCTTCCAAACAAAATCCAAAAATCCGTACAAGATTTCTGTGTTGAAGCTTGGCTGCCAATACAATCTCATTTTTAAATTCTCTTGCACCTTGTCCGCAGCTTCGTGATAATCTCTTTACAGCTATTTCTTGTCCATTAGGAAGTATGCCCTGAAAATATTCTTCAACTTAGAATAATTTGCCCCTTACTATTTGAATAATATCAACATCCAAGGCTTCAGCATTATCAGATTTTTGCTTGCTCTGAATTAACTATACATAAACAAGTAGATGATCGTACAGCCAAAGAGTAAGCAAATAATGAATTTTTATCACGTACCTTGTAAACTTGACCAAATCTGCCTTCACCTAGTTTGTTATCATCTGAGAACTTATTGGTGGCAGCTTCAATTGTAGCAAAATCAAATTGCAATGACTCTACAGTCGATATTTCATTAGTAGCTGCACAAGAAACAGTAAATGTAAGTCACTACTAGTAAAGCATTAGGAAATATAAGAATTTATAAAGTTAAACAATTTATTCTTTACCATTTTCTTCCTGTACAGCATCGTACTTTTTTCTTGCTTTCCTTCTCATAAGGAAGCAGAAGCCCATAAACAATAGGACCACAGAGATAGAAATGGGAACAACAATGGCAACAATAGTCTGCGATGAGATATGACTTTTTCCTGCATAAAAATTACTTTGGTTCACTGCTAAGCTACAGATAGAATGGTTTATACTTTAAAAGAAAATGCTAAATATACTATAAATTTTATTATAAATTTTTTTACAAATTGACATAATAATAAATGTGATTAATGTCACTTCAACAACTAATAAATATGTAAATTAACTTTTTGTAATTTGTGACACATTAATTTGTAAGTTTTATATATAAAAAAAATTATAATTTCAATCATAACATCACGCATTTTATAGTTAGAGGTGCTTTGCAAATAATATAAATATATATATATATATTTAAACTATTGAAAATGTTAAAAAAAAAAAAATTCATACATTTGATATGTGTATTAAAAACGTGAAGAATATGCAATTTAACGGTTAGATTTTCAAAATATGTAGTAATGTTTACTTTATTGCGTAAGATTGTAGAGTCTTATGCTACAATAAATTTTGTAGTTAAATTTTGTCATCTTTAAACTTCTAGAAATTTTGCAACTATAGAAGATGTAGGAAGAAAATGTAATCCAATGATGGATTTATCAAAATTTACATCCCATAAAAATATATCAAGTGAAGTTGTAACCTTAGGTTACAATCATGTTTATTGGAAAACTTTGTCCATAGATTTATTTTGTTATTAAAATTACATATTATATATTTGAAATAGATTAAATTCAAGATTCATATTAAGTATCCGTTTGGCATGATTAATTTTGCCAACTTATTTTACTATTCAGCTTATTTTTGCTACTATTCATGGGTCCAACTGTACTATTTTGGCTAACTTTTACCTTTATTTACAGTACTTTTAGCAAAAAGTTTTCAGTTTCAGCAAAATAAGCGGATCTCAAACAGATCTTAAGTGTCCGTTTACAAAAATTAATTTTGCCAACTTATTTTACCATTCAGCTTATTTTTGCTATTATTCATGGGTCTCACTGTACTATTTCAGCCAAATAAATCCTAAATATTATAAATTCTTTTCTCAAAAAATATTTAAATATTATAAATCTAAAATCAATCCATTAATATTATATAAAAAAAAGTCTATTTGGTAGCATTTTATGGTCCACTAACTTATATATAGGTCACTCATAACATCCTGTCACACGCGTATTCATTTTATTTATTTATTTACATATAATAATAACTATTTAAAAATAAAATAAAATAAACACGTAGCTTATTGCAAGTGAAATGATCTTTTGGTAAAAGTAAAAAAAAAAAGTGAGCAAGTTACTGTTGTGAAATATTATTTTTTGACAAAAATATATATTTGTCTTTAAAGTTTAAAGTTATTTTTATTTTGTCCTTTTAAGCTTCAAAATTTTTATTCTAGTTGTTCATATTTGATTCTGAATTTATATTGGTTTAGACGTCTAGCCATATATTTCTATTAGTAATCTGATCATCCATTTGTTTTTATGTTTACAACAATGAACTTCCTACAATATTGCACAATAATTTAGAATTAGTATTTTATAAAATATTTAAACAGTGACATTTTATACTCAAATCACTCAAGAAAATTGACAGCAGAATCAGTGTTTGTTTTTCATATACTTTTACCTTCTAGCTCCAATTTTTTCTAAAATTTTACAGACCTAGTCTATTTATTATAAATATATATATATATATATATATATATTAGTTCGCTTTTAGCTTTCTATGACAAATTTTGCATTAAACTGTCAAAAGCCATATCTTTTTAATAAATATCATGCAGAGTTTCTAATAAATAAATGAATATCATATAAATAAGTTATGGAAAACTACAAAATACAAAACTTATATCAATTATGAACCCCCTCAAAAAAAAAATATATATATATATATCAATTATGAAAAACAATTAACATAAAATATGAAAATAAAACTTTAAAACGAAAAATATCAAAAATGAAAACAAACCCCAACCTTAAGGCTCCGTTTGGGAGGAGGGAATGGAATGGAATAAAAAGAATATTTTTAGAATATTCTTCCCTCCCCTTGTTTGGGAGTTTTAACGAAGGAAATGGAATGTCCATTCTCTTGTTTGGGAGTTTAAGTGGGAGGGAATGGAATGGTTAGGAGGAAATGCTCATTCCTTCATTTTCCCTCAAAACCTCAAATTTTTGTTCCCCTCAAAATTGGGAGGAATGGGAGGGAATGAATTTAGGTTTAATGAAATTTTTGTTAAAATTCCTAAAATACCCCTTGAATCTTAGCCCTCTTCATTCTCAACCAGCCGTACCTATATTTTTGCTCTCTCTTTGCCGCTCCTTTCTCACGCTGCTGCTAATCACAACCAGCCGTACCAATATTTTTGCTCTCTCTTTGCCGCTCCTTTCTCACGCTGCTGCTAATCCCAACTGTGAGTTTTTCAACTGTTTTGATTTCATTGATTTATTTACTATTAAAAAGTTTTTCAATTGTTTCAGTTATTTTGCTTTCATTGTTTCAATTGTTTTGTATTTTTTTTTCCTTTCGTTCCCCTGTATTCGGTATGTTGGAACAGGGTTCATAATTTTGTGTAATACATTTGCTTATCAATATTACTTGATTAGTTGATTAGTTGACATGTTTTCTGGATTTGATCACAAACTGCTAGTTAAAGAATCATTATTAGTTGCATTGGGTTCTTTGATGGCATGAGCATAAAGTACCCAATGCTACTAATAATGATTGAGACGCATGAAGGTGAAAGGTTATAAACATTAAATGGTACTGGAGTATGGATGAATTGTACACTTGTTAGCGTCGGGTTAGCATAGTGCCAGGGGCACCAAAACTCCTTTACTATTGGATATTTAGATTAGTTTGTCTCCCTATAAAGATATAAGCATAACATGTTAGTGAGTAAGAGAGGAAGGGTTTTAGTTGGTTTACAAATTTTACACTCGTTGGGAGCTATCCAAATAGTGCTATTTGCCTTTCATGTTAGGAGATATGCTTTGGTTTTTGGTCAAGAAACAGAGTGTTTTTTAAGTCAGCCATATTTTCATTAGGCGAGGGTGAGGGCTAGAGAGAGGGTTTTTGTTAGATGATATTCCTCTCAGGTTAATGAATTTAGTTTAAGCTAATATATGTCCAACACTCATAATGCCAGTAATCAAAGAGCACACCACATGTCAGTTCAAAGTTAACATGCAATGGGATGAATGTGACCATGTTGAAATGGTTCTTACTAATCATATACTTATTGTACCATTATTTTAAGTTAACGGTGAAGTGAAAATTTTTTTTGATTAAAAAAACAATATTATCTATTATCTATTAAAAAATTAAAAAATTAAAAAAGTTTTTTGTATATAAGATAACATATACATAAAAAATGACTCACTACACTTGATCTTTCACAATAATTGAAATTGATTTTTCTCATACCACTACATTTCTTCTTTGTTTATTATTAAAACAATCTTCTACCAAGCCAAGTTTAAAATTTTCTCACCACTTCAGCTCAAAGCAGTAGGTCCGTAGCCATTGGCCCAACGAGTCATTATACAACTTTTCAAATATATTGTTATATTTTTTACACTTTTTCATTGAGTTAATCTCATAGTTTATTTTGAGTACATTGATTAATTTCTTGAATTGTAAATAAATACACTGATTAATGTCTTCAATTAATTTTTATTTAATATGAATTAATTATCTTTATTTATTTATTTTTTATTATATAGTTTTTTTTTTCTTATTAATGCAAACTAATATTTTTTAGATTAGTTTTGTTTTCAATCTTATCTTGTAACCTTGCCCCCCCGAACTAAAATCCTAACTCATAATTAGTTAGACTAATAACGTAACTATTTTTTTAGAACATGTGCCCATAATTTTCTAAGTTGGACTAATAACATAACTATTTTTACTTAGATGGATTTGAATGATGAGGTACTTAAGACCATAATTTTTTCGGACTTTATGAGGAAACTAGCCTTGGTTCATGCTGCATGCCGTTATTTGTGTTACATTATCCATCAAAGGCAACGGCTAAAAAGAAGACGTGTTCCCCACATTCCTACACAATCAACCATAGAAAGACAAAAAGTTCATGATGAACTAATGTCTCGACTTAGGAATAGTGAAAAATGCTATGATGTAATACGCATGGGTCCACAAGCTTTTCAAGGTTTGTGTGACATTTTGCGAAGAGATGGTGATCTTCAAGACACACAGCGTGCCACGGTTGAAGAGCAAGTTGGCAAGTTTCTTCACATGCTAGCACATAATCAGACGACTCGTACAATGTCCTTCTTTTTTTGTCGTTCCGGTGAGACCATTAGTCGCCATTTTCATAATGTGTTAAGATCAATAATTATGTTAGAGGATCAATTCCTTTGACAACCTGATGGAACCCAAGTGCCACTTGAAATACTACAAAGTAGTAGGTTCAACCCATATTTTAAGGTAAATATATCATGCATATAATTTATATTTGATAGTAGTTTAGTACAAATATATTTTAAGGTAAATGTTTTTGAGAGATAATGTTAATCTCAGGATTGTATTGGGGCACTTGATGGAACACATGTTCGTGTCAAAGTGTCTAATGAGGATGCACCAAGATATCGGGGTAGGAAGGGTTACACAACACAAAATGTGTTGGCGGCATGCTCATTTGATTTAAAATTCACATACGTATTACTAGGTTAGGAAGGAATTACTTCAGATTCAAGAATAATAAAGAGTGCTTTAACTAGAAACGATAACTTGAAAATCCCACAAGGTAAATTTAATTCAAATACGTATTAAGGTGTATTCTTTATAATTAAAAAATTTGTAGTATATAATTAATGGTTGTTATTGTATATTAGGTAACTATTATCTTGTTGACGCGGGATACATGAATAGAAGTCGTCTGATTGCACCTTATAGGGGAGTGCGTTATCATTTAAAAGAGTACTCTGTTCGTCCCCCTGAAAATGCTAAAGAATTGTTTAATTTGCGACATGCGTCATTGCGCACTACTATTGAAAGAGCATTTGGTGTACTTAAAAAGAGATTTCCTATTATAGCAAGTACTACAGAGCCTAGTTATTGTGTTGACACACAAAATGAAATCATTTTAGCATGTTGCATACTTCATAATTATTTAATGGGTGTCGATCCTGATGAAAGTCTTATTGCTGAAGTTGATGAAGAGGTTTTGCATTCTCATCGTGAACGTGTGGCCCCTACTCCAAGAGAAGATGATGAGGATACTAGGCAAGGAGATATTATAAGAGATTCTATAGTATCAGCCATGTGGCAAAACTATGTTCAAATGTGATAGCTTTTGGGTTTATTGTTGTCATGTCGTTTAAGACTGTGCTATGTTTCAATTACTTAGACCTAAATGTTATGCAAATTTCTCTTTTCATTTTGATATTGCTCTCTATCTTTTGATAATTAATATTAATATTTACACAATATTTTTATATGTGTTTTTTGTCCTATTAATTATAGAATGGGTAAGATATCAAAGAAGAATGGTGGAGATCCAAGCAAAGAAGTACAATGGAGTAGTGTTATGGATGATACTTTATTGGATGCTTTTTTACATCAGGTGATCATAGGTGGTAGAGTTAATGGAACTTTTACTTCTAAGGCATATGATGACATAGTGAAAGAGTTGGTTGAAAAATTTGACATGGAGATTAACAAGGATAAGGTGAAAAATTGACTGAAGACACTGAAGAAGAATTTTCATGAATGCTATGACATATTTAAAGATGGATTGAGTGGTTTTGGATGGAATGATTCTTTAAATATGTGGACAGCTGAACCAGAAGTTTGGGAGCCACTCATAGCGGTAAATTACCATTTTTTGTGAGTTTAATTTTGTATTACATAATTATATCTGTTGTTTAACCATTTGTCTTGGTTTGTAACAGTCTAAACCTGCAGCCAAGAAGTGGATGACAACACCTATACCCAACTACTCTAAGATGGCACAACTATGGGCTAAAGATAGAGCAAAAGGTGATCATGCTGAAACTGCAAAGGAGAAACGTGCTAGGTATGCTGCATCGACCACTATTGATGAGATTGATAATTTGATATCTCAAAATGAAGTTTCTTTGGAGAACTTTGAAGTGGAAGATGATCAGAGGTCACCAGAAATTAATGTTGCACGTTCTCGAGTGTCATCACAAGATGCAATGTCTTCTAAAAGCAAGAAAAGACGACTGGCAGGAGATGATGAACTCGGGAATGTAATTTTCCAGTCATTTGATAATGTATCAAAGGCAATTGATAGGGCGACTGAGGTTATGGAAAAGTGCTTTTCGAAGTCATATGGAGCAGAAGTTCACGCAGCTTTAGGCGTATTGGACTTAGATCCAATATCAAAGACTGAGGCCTACATATTTTTGATGGAAAATCCAACATATAAGGAGATGATCTTTGGTTGCCCAGATCATGAGCACAAATGTGTCTTATTGACACTGATGTCTAGGCCTAAAAATTAAAAAAGTGTGGGATTTTTTGGCCAACCTTAGTTTTGGAATGGATTATGTTATTTTGTTTTGTTTTGGCAAGACTCATTACCGGAGTTTTTTTTTATAGATATTTGTTTGCATTTTTAGACAATATTTATTTTGTTGAGAATAAATATGTGATGCTTGAATTGCTTTACAACATAGAAATATACATAACTTGTTTTTTAGCTACAATAAATTTTTTTTTTTTCCTTAAAGAAATTGGGAGATGGAGATGTATTAAATTATCAAATCCATTGTAAAGCACACCAGCCAAAAAAGATCCAATCTAAAACTAGCAGCCCCTAAAAAAATTGTGCTATTGTCAATTTTTCATGCCATTATCTTCATCTGTTAAATTATTGATTAGCGTGATGCAATCTATTCACCTTGACAACACTATATTGTAATTCAATAATCTAATACAGACCCAAATGTGGCTAACTAGTTTCACATCATCCACTAAATACTAAACATTTCAAAACAATTATAAGTTCTCATTGATTATTTTTTATGTTCTTTAAAATAAGGGGTATAATAGTAATGTTATTATAAAATGATTTCATTCCATTCCTTCCAATGTCGCTTCCAAATGGTGTTACTTACTTTCCATTCCATTTCATTCCTTTATTTTATAACATCCAAACAAGATTTTTAAAATCCATTCCATTCTATTCTTTTCCTTACAAAATCCATTCTATTCCATTCCTTTAATGATCATTCCATTCCATTCCTCTATAAACTCCCAAACGGACCCTAAGTGTTAAAAATTAAAGGCATTAAAAATTAAAATTTTAAAAATAAATTAGGAAAAAAATGAGCATTACCTTTCTGTACTGTTTCTAAACCAGGAGGTGGAGGAACAAGCGATGGCGGCGACCCCGACGTGTTTCCACCCTGGTAAAACGGGTAGACTTCAAACCTAGCAAAAAAACTAGGATACAGAACTCTTCCCCCTAGCACAACAACCCGGCAGAGTCTGTATTGCTATCTGAATACACCTATTGCAATCGTATCCCGACAGGTCTGGCGTGCACTGAGCAAGGGTGTACAACGTTTGCAACGCCGTGAAATTCGCTGCTCTCGTTCCAAACTTTTTAGCCCCAGTCCTAACATTTGAAATCCCACTAGCTAATTCGTTCATTGTTGCTCTTACTAGCTGGTCAAACCGGGCTGGGTCCGAAATATTGTGTGTGTTTACCAAGCGCGCGCCAGGGTCGGTGACCATGCTACCAAAGAAATACTGGTAAGAATAGCGAAACATGCACTCGTCGTACCAAGCCACCACCTCTTTCTGTGTTGGGCAGCGCTGGACTATGTCTTTTGTTGCGCTAGTAACGCAGTCCCGGCAGGTGTTCGCGTCGAGGTCGCCGCGACAGAGGAAGAGGCCGTAGACCGTGTCGACAGAGTTCCCACTGGAGGCAGTGGCGTTATAGAATTCAATATTGTTGGCTGTGGCGTTGGAGGAGAGGTAAGTGAGGAGGTGATTGAGATTGGTTTGGTAGGTACTGTTGGTGATGAAAGTGGTTGTGTTTTGGCAGACATGATAGAGGTAGGTTGCAACAGCTTCGGTTCTGGTTTGGCTATGAATGCTGATCAGAAAGTAGAGGACCAAAAGGGTCATGCACAGCTTGGGCAAGCCCATTATCATGACCAACCTCTTGCTTTCTGCAACTACAATTTTTGGTGGAAGATACAAACATTAATAAGGGGCTGATTAACAACATGTAACGCTCAGTAGTCAATAAAGTAATTAGTCAAGCCACCTCAATTTGTTTGTTGACTAAAGAAAAGACAAAAAAGTAACGAAGATGAGAATAAGCTGTCTGATTCATCAAGGCGAAAAAAAAGTTTGAACTTTTAAGTTTCAAAATTCCAAATCCTACGTTCTTCTCAAAATAAATTTAATAATAATCCTACGTTGAACATGTATCTTAGATGACATTAATTTCCATATGGTTTTGTTATTGAACAGCCCAATGGATAGGGACAGAAGTGAACCTTTCAACAATTGCGCTTCTGTGGGCTGAATAATCTTCTTTTAGTTGGTTGGAGAAAGTCCAGTCATGCAAGTTACGTGAGCAATATAGCCTTGCACCTAACTACATGAAAAAAATTATTTTATGAAACCGACTCATACTCTCTCATCAATTACTTTAACTAGTATGTAATTTAAGTTTACGTACTAGAATGATGAATTATAATGGTGCTACTAATATTAGTTAAGGTCATTAACTATATAGAATATTAGTTCAACCAGGACATTTGGAGGTACTAAAATAATTTTCTCCTGCAATTTTAAGAATATTGGTTATGCAAAGTTTCTCATCACACTACTGTTATGTATATAATTTTGAAAATCACTATTGAATTAATTCACCGTCATTGTTCATGAAATTCTACTAAATACAACAAGATAAAAGAATAAATTGGTTTAATAGTATCTCTTAAATTGAATGGAGATAGGTGCATGAGATTGTTTAGCTCAATTACAGTTTGTTACATTCAAATTCTTCACATACAAAATATCTAAATAGAAACAGTATAAAAGATATAGTCATTAGTTCAAAAAAAAAATAAATAATAACAACAAAAATCTAAACAATTTAATTTGTATGAAAAACTAACAAGGGCAAAATCTAATTTTGATTCTAATCAAATATTTTCTAAGCTTTGGTTTTATATATATATATATATATATATATATATATATATTACCTAGGTTTATTTATATTGGACTCCTCATTTTTTACACTGAATTAATTCATTTGGAACAAAAATTAAAAAAAAAAAAAAAAAGATTAGATAGGACACGTGACACAAAATTAAATTCTAATTGAAATCCAATTTTTACACTAAATTAACTCACTTAGCACAAAAATTTAAAAGCTTAAATTTGATGAGACACATGGTGTAAAATTAGACTCTAATTGAATTCTTATTTGAAATCTAATTGGATTTTTTCTCAGCTTTACCTATTATTAATATATATTTATATATATATATATTTATATAGATGATAATCGCACCTAATTACATGAGCCATGATGTCGATCAATAACATATTTTCAATAATTTTAACTTTTTATTTTCCATAATTTTAAGGTTTTAATTAAATCAAAATCATTTTTTTAAAAATATTCATTTGTTTAAAAATATTTTTACTTATTTTCTAAATCAAAATTTTTTTATTTTTATTTATGAATTCATTTTTCTTAGATCTTTAGATTATTCATAAACTATAATAACAATTAATATTGTACATGTTTAGACCCTTTAAACACAAGTTGTTTAACCTAATATTAAGCCAAGTTGATTAACAAGTTTATTAATAAGATCTAAGTTAAACACATTCAAATCATATCATGTGAATAGTGCGGAAAAGCAAATAACACAATGATATGATGACCTAGGAAAACCAAACCAGTAAAAAACCTGGGGAGAATTTAATCTAGCTATCTTTAAGGTAAAACAGATCCACTATGAAAGAATTGAAGTTTTACAATAAGACTTAGACCACTAACATCCTATATATTGCTATCTCAAGTAGAAAACTTACTACCACGACCACGTGACAGCTCTGAGTTCACAGACTATTTCTTTCCTTGATCCACAACAATCACAAGTACTCCCACTTGTTTTTTCTTTAAGCTCTTGAAACAACAACCGAAGAAATCACCAAGCTCTTGACATTAATCTTGATCTTGATAAGCCTAAGTATGTATGAAGGTAAACACATTTAGATCTCACAAGAGATTCACACACACAGCATATCAACAACCTCTAAAATGTGGCTAGGGTTTTTCCTTTTATACTTGAAGCAATACATAAAACCCTACACGTCATATGGGCTTGGGCTGAGTTGGAAAATTCTGCAGAAAAAACAAACTACACGAGCTTCGATCGATCAAGTCTAATTTTCGATCGATCAAGCCCTGCAGAAATTGAATAGTAATTTCCTGCAATTACTCGATTCCAACTTTACACATAAACACACTTTGAGCAGCCTAAATCTAGACTCTAAGTTTTGATCATGGTTTGCTAACATTACACATTGAAGTTCTAATATATTTAGATTCTAAAGTCTTAGAACCTAACAAATATTACCCCCCCCCCCCCTCCCTCCCAAAAAGAATCATATCATATACTATAGTGTAGTTTAGGAAATTTTATGTTTGGGAAATTTTTATAGAAAATTTTTTAGGGAAAAGAAAAAAAAAATTATTTATAGTTTTTTATAGTTTTCATAAATGTGTTATAAAAACTTTTTTATAATGGTCCATTAATAAATGTCATAAGGAAATCTGGTTATAATCAAACTCTTATTTTTATTTAATCAATTATTACATCATCATAGTTCAACCTCCAATCAAACACTAGTCTAATCTCAAAACCTAGAACATCTCATTTTTTTAGATCTTCTATACAGTTTTTTTTTTTTCATTTTTCATTTTATAATTCATTGTTTATAATGGACAGGTAGATTTAAACCTTATATGTCTTCGTATAAACATCAAGATGTGTTAAAAAATTGAGTTACAAGACTCTTAGCCTTCAAATGTAGGATTTGATTTTTAAAACTTGGGGTACTTGAGTAAACGTAGTATTTGGTCTTTAAAACACAAAATACTTGACTAAATAAGTGAATATACCAAATAAAAGACCAAATTAATGCCTATGAATAATATTATCCGCCATTATGTTCAGAATATTGGTATCACCAATCAGAATATAAGACACCTTTCTTTTTTTTGAGAAGAAAAATCTATGACAATTTGAATGTTACTTATTATAACATAATAGCATATTTGTTTTATTTTCTTCCAAAAATGTCCATAACAAATACTCACCCAGTATCTATAGTCTATTATTATGTATCCTTCACATCAAGCAACAATTATCAGGCCCCTAAGAGTGGGGTAGAATGAAACAAACAAACCATTGACATGGCAGCCAATGCATTAATTTTGGCAACTTTAATTACACAGAATAGAAATGATGAGAATGGAAATATTGAGAAAGTGTCATCCCCCACCCAAAATTATCCAACCTGTTAGTTCTAAAAGTTTAGAACAATTGGCAAACTGTGAGCACAAACTTGTCTAGGTATAGATCTTAGAGTCTATAGGTTTGATTAGACAATACTTAAGGCACTGCAAGTCAGAATACAAGAAAAAGGAAGCTGCAGGTTCAGGAATTCGGAACATGCCAAGTTCGACCAATCAAGAAACAGCTTCGACCGATCGAGACACGGGTTCTGCAGAATTTAATTAAAGCACATCAGCCTATTAAGCCCATTAAGTGATTAGAGTTTCAGATCTATTTCACATAGTATTTAAAGGAAACCCTAAGGCACATTTTGTAGAGACTTTGGAGGTGCTCTTGTGAGATCTAAAAGGTACTATGTCTTCTCCTTTCAAAGTCACTACCAGAATTCCACTTACAGATTATTAGAACCAGTAGATCTGAAGTTGCTGCAACAAGATCATACATAGCTGATGATCTAAACCTTCAAGAGTGGTGATCTTAGAGTCACAAACTGGAGATTTTGTGTTGCTAAACCTTTGAGTGGGATCTCTGAGTCATAAGCGTGGGAGTTTGTGTTCAGCAAGTCCAAGATAGAAGAGTCCATGGTATCGGAGCTGCACGTGGTCGTGTTAGTAAATTCTACAAGAGGTAGCTTTAGATTTAGGGTTAAATTTATTGTAATCTTCCATTCTATCATAGTAGATTTGTTTACCTTAAGAATAGCTATGTTAAATCATCCCTAAATTTTTACCTTAAAACGGTTGGTTACATTGGTTTTCCTAAGTAATCATATCGTTATCTTCTTTATATTTTCGCACTATATGATATGATTGCGTGAGTTTAACCTAAATCTGAATAATTAATCTTGTTAGGACATATGTGATTTGATGTTAGGAACATATGTCAATATTTTATATAATTGGCTAATCCTTTGACAAAACACACTTTACTTGTAATTGGGTAGATCTAGGATGTGTTTAATACTTCAAGAAACAAGGTTTCAAGTTCAAGTGTTAAAGCCATGCAAGCCTGTCCAAGAATCAAGTGAGAAAGTGCAAGATTTTAAAACTTGACAGCTAGCTCAACAGCTAGCATCTATCGAGGTTTAAAAGGCTGTGAAGCCCAAAACTCGACAGCTAGCTCGATAGATACCCTATCTGTTGAGGTTTATGAAATTCAGTTTTTCAAGTTGATTTTTCATCCAATCCGTGAGTACATGTTTAGACTTTCTTTTCTCACAACCCTAAATATATATAAGGATTATTTTGAGGGCCGTCAAAGGTGACAAAAGTTGCACAAGTGTGAAGCAAAGTTTTGTTCATGCAAATTATGACCGGAGACAGAATTTGCCCTAGTTCATCTTTCCATTGAAGAAGTTGCTGTGTTTGTACACCGTAGGGTTTTGTGACCAAGGAGCTTCTTAATCTTCATCGTGTGATGAACTGAAGAACTTAGCAGTCAACATCTTTCTCATGTTGGTGATTAAGTCGCGTACTGGGATCTGCGCATCTATTGGTTAGTCACGTACTGGAAACCATGCATTGAAAATGAGATATTGTCACTACAGAACGAGTCCAATTAGGTATTGGAGTAAGGGTTCAACTGTAGGTTGGTATAAGGTACTAGGATTCCTTTACTTGTAACCGCTTGTTTTGATAATAGTGGATTCTCGAGAGTGGTGACCTTAAAATCACTCGGTGGGGTTTTTGCCGTCTAAGTTTTCCCCATTCGTAAACAAATCACCATGTCAATTTATTTTCTGCTACATATTTAGTTTAATTGGTGATTTGTTTGTGTTACCACGCATCTTGCATGTTAATTTGATTAATTAATAAACTTGGCTAATTAATCAATTAATTCATCATAAGGGTCAATACATTCTTGGCCTATCAAATCTAAATAACTACTTGGCTAATTCATTAGGTTAAACTAATCTAATTCTCAAGGAGTCTAAACATAAACAAACACAACCCTATGAGAAATACAATTAACACTCAGCATTGATATTGTACTAATGTCAGAACTAATTGACAGGGAACTTATATTTACGATTGTTTACAGATCGATCAGTCCATATACAAGGGCTATCTAAAAACTAGAATAGAAGTTCCACCACACTACAAAAAAAGACACCACAATAGGTTCTGGTCTAGGCCAGATGCTGAAACTTTACATGTGTAGTTCTGCCAAACCTGCAAAATTTTAGATAACCGAATAAGATGTCATAATCAAATCTCAGTTGCACATAATCAAGTACAACCCATTAATCAAAGACAGTAAAAGATACTGGTGCAATCTTCATAGCCTTTACTCTCTCATCTACATTCCACCTTGCACAAACTAATGCTCTATTGAGAGTTTATATATGGGATGTCGTCAGTGCTTGTCTTCCTAAGATGTGTATAAGAGACAGATATATATATATATATATAAATGCCACTATAAGGTATGGACCTATAATGGCGTTTTAAAACGCTGTTATAGCCTAATTAAAAAAATAAATAAAATTGGCATATAGCAGCGTTTTACAAATGCCACTATAGGTCCATACCCTATAGTGGCGTTTATAAAAATGCTGGTATAGCCTTTTAAAAAAGAAAAATGGGCCTATAACAACGTTTTATAAACACCACTATAAGGTACAGACCTATAGAGGTGTTTTTGTAAAACGCCACTATAGGTCTATAGTTGCGGTACAATAGTGGCGTTTGTAAACACCACTATAGCAAACGCTACTATAGCCCAAATGGGCCTATAATGGCGTTTTTTGGACCTATCAAGTAGAATGATTATTATTTTGTTACTTATTTTATTAATTGATTAGTGTTATGATGTCGTGTTAATTTTATTTTATTAATGAGCATGACGTCATTTTTCTTGTTGATTGGTTGCTACTTGCTACGTCTAGTTCAATTTAACAAAACAAAAAAAATGAAGGCAAAAATACCATTTTGGTTACAATATTTTGAAGTTATAGTTAATTATAGTCCATATACTTTGATAGCAATTAATTTAGTCTTTGTTAATTTGTCACACTCATCTAACCTGCTAGCTCAAACAGATTTCATCGTTCACCCATACAGATCTATTACTATGTAACCATACATTCCAAAGTCTTTATCGCCAATAAGATTTAGCGGTTGCTGATCTACAAACCTCCTCCTTCATGTTCATCATGCGGGATGCGGAAGCGTCAAGAAGCAGAACACGTCTACTTTTAGAAAACAAGAAACAAAACACGTTTGCTTCTGAAAATAACCTCCAATCCACGAGGGTTCCTTGAATCCACAAGGAGAAAGGGTTCTGGAATCTACTAGAGAAACAATAGCCAAAAGTCTGATTTTGGTTACGATTGTAAAAGGAGTTTTGGAAACCCCCATTATGTTTGGTTACGATAGGGTTCTGGAACTTGGTATCTGATTTTGGGTTTTTTTTTTCTTCAATTTGTTGATGCCGTTTGTATTTGATGTTGTGGGCATCCAACCTCGACCTGAAAGACCGGGCCTAGAATTGGGCTCACAATTTAATTATAGAGTGGGCCTGGTGTTTCCTACTAAGGGCAGTTCCACCCTGAGTGACACTTTAACTTCCTATAACCCCAGTAAACACCCTTACGTTCCTCTCTGGGTTACTCTCTTCCCTGGTTTCCCTAATTCGCCCTTTCTCTCTCTCTTTTCTCCCTTTTTCTTTCCAGAGTTGCCAACCCCCATTCTTTACTCAATCCTCCTATTTATAGCATAAGGTTCGTAGGGCTTTCATGATTGCATTCTGATCTCACTCGTGTGGGTGGGGTCCGATGTGATTATTCCTGACATGGAATATATCTTGTTGGAAACGGTGGTAGTGGCTTTGGAACTGATTTCCGCCTTTAAAAGATCGCCTGGCAGCGATACTCCCCTAGGCAATACCGAGCCACTAGGGAGGTATGTTGTTCCGGGTATACGCAATCTCGAACAGACCATAAACGGCCGAACATGGGATTATCTATCATGCACACAAAAATGATATGGACTTACTATGAGGTTTGGGCCCAGCTTCGATTCTTAAGAGTATTCGGGCTAAGGCCCAATTCGTGTCCGGTCACTGGGGGCGAATCAAGGACAACCCAAAAGGTACTAGAGACTCCTTGGGAAGTCCAACCGTCAGCCATTAAATGAGTAGGAAGGTTATTATTGCCCCTTCGAAAGCAACGCAATGATGGCTTGTCAAGTCTGAGAGTAATTATGGCTTGGCGGTTCGTGAACCAAGGCTACGCGCGTGGAAGTTATGAAAAGAAGCTAAAAGGATTTTTCCTGCTCCTTTTCATTAAATACCTTCCCCTTATTAATAGTACTTTCTGCCCCCTCTCAACACTCTTTACACCCCCACTCCTTGAATTTTATCCTCTACCAAGCATACTCCTTCCGTGCATAGATTCTCAACCAAGATCTCCAATTCCTAAAGCCCACAGTAAGTTCCTTCACCCATTCCTCTTCTCTTTTAAAGTACTTTTTTCTGATTCTAGTTTCAAAGATGGGGTATTCTCACCTTCTTAACACCAAGGCATCTCTCACTAACTTTAGAGTGACCTATAATGTTCCTGAGGATGTAGAAGTGGCTTACTGTCATGAGGGTAATATCGCTCTTGAGCGGCACCCTCAGGTAGTGTTTTTTCCCCTAATGGCTATCCTAGAAGGAGGGGTCAAGTTCCCCGTGGACCTTTTGATACTTAGGACGCTTAGATTTTATGGGGTGAATCCCGACCAACTCCCTCCTAATTTTTACCGAGTAGTGAGTTGTGTCAGCCGATTAAACCAATTATACTGGTTGCAATTAGATCACCATGATATCAATTTCATGTATAGTCTATAAGGTAACATTAGGACAGATTATTATTTGAAAGTTAGGGATGTACGAGTACGGCTTATATCATGCCTACCCGATTCTAACAGAAATTCAGCAGGAGAATACGTCCGAGTGAGCGGCAATTGGCATGCCAACGAGCTCACCTGCCCAACCTCGCCCCGGGACGTTGGTCGGTACCGTGCATAACTAACTACTTGTACTTGTGCTTTGTTTACCTTTATTATTGTCTAAAAATGTGTTTTTTTTTTTTTTTGTTTTTTTTTTTTTTTTTTTATTTTACGCAGACGGTAAGAGATTTAAACCGAACATCAAGGTCATACATGTGAGGGACTTAAATTTTGTTCTCCGATTAGAAATTTTTGTGAATTTCGACGGGCAGCTCCGAGCGTCTTGCCTTATACTCGGTTGCACCCCAGTCTACTCTACCTGGAAACCGTTCGGGCAGGCTCTATTAGTAGATAGCCCACTACTATCATACATCGACGTACGCCATCCGAACTTCCTCTCTCCCAACCTTACCGTAGGCGAAGCCCGGGACCTCGGCCCTTTATTGGCTAGAGCGGAGTCCTTAGTTCCCGTGAGAGACGCATCAGCCGACTCAGTTTTCCAAGGCCGTGCCGTCCATAGACCCGTTGAGGAGTTCGGTGCCGTGGTCCAACCAATCGAACAGGCAGAGGTCGAATCGATAAATTCTTCTGAAGTAGAAGTCGAGCAGGAAGAGGGCAACATGGTGACCAGAAGGAAAATGACAATGGAAAGGTTCATTCCCAATGGACGCCCATCAGCTCAACAGCAGCAAGCCCTAGGCAGAGATTAGCACCCTCTAACCACCCAAACTCGGAAAGGATAGCGCACTGCTGATCCTCCCCTAGTATAAGAAGAAGCCCCCTCGAGGACTCCCCCGGTTGCTGCAGCGAGTGGTGTGGTTATTTAGGAGCCCACTGGCGGAGCTCGTCCTACCCGGCAGCTCGGATCCAATGTGGTGTCTTCCTCCACACACTCGGCCGTGGGATGGCAGACGGTTTTTAGGCTTGGGAACGAGCCCCTCCCCGTGACGGCCAATGTGAGAACCTGGGCTTAGGGCGAGGGTGCCCGGGTAGCGCGAAGCCTGGGTCAGGGCCTGCAGCTCCTAAAAGACATGCACTTCTTTTCAGGCGATGCAAACGAATCCTTATCCTCCCGGCTCCAGTGGCACACCATAGTGGTAATTCACTTCTCTTTTCTTTCACAGATAAGTGTTTGCACTTTTCCTTCACACTTGTTGACATCGCGATTACAGGCAGCACAAATTGGCTTACATGCTCGAAAACCGGCTAAAAGAGGCTGTCGAGGATAATGATCGAGAAAGGGCCTTGAAAGACGTAATAGTGGCCACAGCAAAGGATAAGGACAAGGTTGCCGAGGATGCTGAAAGGAGAGCATGGGAAGTTGAGAGAGCCCGGGCCTTGGCCGAACAAAGTCTGACTAAGACGGGTGAAAAACTGGGGGGGATGGAACTTAAGCTGGCTGAAGTGGAGAGCTTAAACCTGGCACAGGCCAATGAGATTGCGGAGTTAAAGGCAGCCCTTGAAGCGGCCGAGGACAAGTGGTATAATACAGGCTTCGTAGATGCCAAAAATTCCATGGAACCTATCGTCTACCAGTCGCGGCACCACGGGTTTGGCGATGGGTGGGTGGCTACTTTGCAAGCAATGGGGGTGCCAGATGACTCCCCCTTAAGGAACCCCAGGCAAATACCTTATCCCGAGCCTCCTCCCTCTCCAGTTTAAAATCCTACAGATGCCAAGGAAGAATGAGACACTTCCAGTATGAGGAAGCTGGTGGAGGCAATTGACTCCCACGTGGAGTTAGTTGATCTCAAGATCACTAGCAACCTAGATGCCCTGCCGCGCAGTGCCCCATCTTCCAATCCAAATCCTACTACCCAGCCTACCGGGGATGTCCAAGCCGAGCACGTCGCCGATTCTGTTCCCCGTCAGCTTGATGATCCTGCCGTTAAGAAAAAAAAAAAAAATTTACTTATTCCTTCCTTCGTTTGCTTTTATCTTTATTTCATTTAGTTTGCCTATGGTCACCAGGATGTGGTGACAGAACACTTGCTTTATTTTATCTTCCGCCTAGTTTATTTAGTTTACTTATAGTCACCGGGATATGATGACAAAACATCAGCTTTACTTAAATTCGTGGACAACTTTTATTGATGTTTGCTTGTGTGAACAATTTTCATTAATATATTTTGAGTTAAATTACTTCAGCTACGTTTTTCTTTGCTTAACAGAATTAGAGTGCTTTTTTGACCAGCAATCAAGGTCAAAAGGCTTCTGCTTTTAGATTAAATAGAGGTAGGGATTAGGTTTCCACCTGTTCGGTAATGGGGATCGTATCGGGAATAGGTTTTCATACTAAGATAAGAAAAAGACTATGTTTTCCACTTGTCCGGTAATGGGGATCGAACTGGGAATAAGTTTCTGTCCTTAGATAAAATAGAGATTAAGTTTCCAGCTGTCAGGTGATAGAGATCGAATCGGAAACAGGTTTCTGTCCTTAGACAAAATAGAGATTAGGTTTCCACCTGTCCGGTAATAGGGATCGAACCGGGAACAGGTTTTTGTCCTTAGACAAAATAGAGATTATGTTTCCACCTGTTCGGTGATAGGGATCGAACCGGGAACAGGTTTCTGTCCTTAGACAAAATAGAGATTAGGTTTCCACCTGTCTGATGATAGGGATCGAACTGGGAGCAGGCTTCTGTCCTTAGTTACTTGACGAATCAATAATGATGATAACAAGATTGTGAATACACATGCATGCATATACATTGTTCACATATTACATTGTACTTAACCCAAGTTACTACATTCCAACGGTCAGTGGTAGAACTTTTTCAAATTATGAACATTCCATGGCTAAGGAAGTGGTCTTCCATCCAAATCTTCCAGATAGTATGCTCTTGCTCTAGCAATGGCGGTAATTCTATATGGCCCTTCCCAGGTCAGGGCCAACTTTCCCGCACTGACGTCTCTTGTGTTTCCTACCACTTTCTATAGCACCAAGTCCCCAGCGCTAAACTCCCTCCTTTTTACATCCTTGTTGTACTACCAGGCAAGCTTCTGTTGATATTCTGCTAGTCGTATGGTTGCTGATTCCCAGCATTCCTTTAACGAGTCCAGCTGCACAAATTTACCTTTGTCGGTACGACTGTTTTTGTTCTGTACGTTAAAAAAAATGGAGTTTCTCCCGTGGACCTTTTGGGAGTCGTCCGGTATGCCCACAAAACGTTGGGCAGTTCCTCGGCCCACCTACCCTTAGTTCCCCCCAATCTCTTCTTTAATCCGTTTACAATTGCTTTGTTAGTGGCCTCAGCTTGGCCGTTACTTTGCGGATATGCCGGGGTAGAATACCTGTTTTTTATACCGAGATCGCTACAGAACTTGCGGAAGGCTTTACTATCAAATTGCAACCCGTTGTCAAATACCAGGGACTCTGGTACTCCAAATCTTGTTACTAAGTTTCTCCACACAAACTTCATGACATCTATGTCCCGGATATTAGCCAATGCCTCAGCCTCTGCCTACTTAGTGAAGTAGTCCACGGCCACTAGAACAAACCTGCGATTTCTCGTAGCCCGAGGGAACGGACTAACAATGTCCAACCCCCATTACGCAAAGGGCAATGGGCTACTAATAGGATTCAGACTTCCTACTGGCTGATGGATCAAAGGGCCACTTCTGTATATACTCGGTAGCATCCTTGTGCATTTGTGGCCACCAAAATCCTTGGGTCATTACTCGGTGGGCCAATGAACGTCTCCCAACATGACTGCCACACACCCTTTCATGGAGTTCGGTCAAGAGCTCATCAACCTTATTGGGGCGCAAGCATTGCAGATACGGCCCCCCGAAAGACCTCCGATACAACTTACGGTCGGTCGATAACCAGTACTGAGTGGCTACCCTGCGCACCCTGCCCGCTTCTTTTTCATCCTCGCACTCGATCCTCGACTAAAAAGTCAATGATCAGGTCCATCCAACACAGCTCGGATATTGCTACCACTAAAACACCCACCCCTACGTTAATACTCGGCTCCGCCACCAGCTCCACTTTGATTAACCAAGGTACTTCTTTAGTCAGTGATGATGCCAGAGTGGCCAGAGAGGCCAGAGAGTCGGCATGCTGGTTCGACCCTCTGGCCACTTGAACCACCTTTGCCCTCAGAAACTAGTTCATAGTCTACCTAAACAACTGCAAGTACTCCATCATTCGGGGATCCCTAGCTTCGAAACTGCCCTGCACCTGATTAACTACTAACCGAGAATCCAAATAAACCTCAACTTCCCGAGCACCCAGATCCAAAACAGCTTTCAATCCGGCAAGTAAGGCTTCATACTCGGCTTCGTTGTTGGAAGCCCTAAAACCCAATCTAAAAGAATGTTCCAACCTTATCCCTTCCGGGGTAATGATGACAATTCCTGCCCCAGCCCTCATTACGCTAGATGCGCGGTCCACAAATACCTTCCACAGGTGAACCTTTACATGACAAACCACCTCCATCTCCTTCCTCGGGGAAAAATCTGCAACAAAATCAGTGAGAAACTGACCCTTCACCGAATTCCTAGATCTGTACCTAATGTCAAAAGAGCCCAGCCGAGTTCCCCACTTAGCTATCCTGCCTGTGAAATTGGACCTCTTCAATAATGATTGTAAGGGATACTCGGTCAATACGTAAACGGTATGAGCTTGAAAATAATGGGGTAACTTCTTGGTAGCATATACTAGTGCTAACACCAACTTCTCCACGGGTAAGTACCTCGTCTCGGCATCAACCAAAGTTTTGCTAACATAATATATGGGCTACTGCACACCTTGATCCCTCAATAGTACGGCACTCACGGCATGCTCGAATACCGAAAGATACATGACTAAATCCTCGCCGGGCTCTAGGGCTGACAGCATAGGTGCCTGTACCAAATAATCTTTTAAATCCTGAAAAGCCTTTTCACATTCTTCATTCCACTGGAATCCTTTCCATTTTTTCAAAAGCTGGTAAAATGGACAGCACCGGTCTGCAAACTTGGAAATAAACCAATTTAGGGCAGCTAGCATGCCAGTTAGCACTTGGACTTTCTTCGAATTACCCGGCGGCTTGAGGCGCTCTACAACTTTAATCTGGTTGGGATTGACCTCTATTCCTCGGTAAGTGATCATATACCCAAGGAACTTGCCAGCCCCCACTCCAAAAGAGCACTTGTCAGCGTTGAGGCGCAACTTATGCTGCCGGAGCACTTCGAACACTTCCTTAAGATCACCAATGTGCCCCTTCTCCTGTTTGCTTTTAACCACCATATCGTCAATATATACTTCCACCGTACGCCCAATCTTATCCCTGAATATCATCGTCATCATTCGTTGATAAGTGGCTCGAGCATTCTTTAGACCAAACGGCATCACGGTATAATGGTAATTGGCATCAAGGGAAATGAACACTGTCTTCTCCTGGTCCTCGATAGCTAGGGCAATTTGGTGATAACCCTGGAAAGCATCTAAAAATCTCATCCTCGGGTACCCATACGTAGCATCTACCAGCTGATCAATCTTCGGCATGGGGAAGGGGTCCTTCAAACATGCCCAGTTCAAATTAGTAAAATCTACACAAACCCTCCATTTCCCACTCTTCTTTTTCACCACCACGGTATTTGCGAGCCATTTTGGAAAGAAAACCTCCTTTATTGCCCCCGCTTCTTTCAACTTCTGGACTTCCTGCCTGACCGCCTCGAGATGCTCCCTGGCCGACCTCCTCGGCTTCTGTTTCTTAGGAGGAAATAACGGATCTATATTAAGCTTGTGATCTATAAATTTGGGGTCCACCTCAGGCACCTCGTACGGGTTCCAAGCAAACACATTCATGTTCTGTATAAGCAATAACAGCATCTCCACTCTATCTTCGTTCTTCATACCTACTCTTATCTGAAAACTCCTATCATCGTCTGGTAGTATCCTTACACTCATTAAGTCCTCGGCACAACTAGTCCCCTTTCCCTCCTAGGGTTCCTGTAATTGCTATAAGGGAACATCCTCGGCTGGTTCCCTTTTTTAAATCTCCCGGTTAACAGCGGCCACTAAGCATTGCCTGGCCACCTGTTGGTTTCCCCTTACTATAGCAATACCGTGTTCAGTGCGGAATTTGACCTTAACATGTAGTGTAGACAGGACTGCCCCCATCGCGTGAATCCATGGCCTTCCAAGAATCGCCGTATACGGAGAAAACGAAGCAACTACTATAAAGGTCACCATTACTTCCTTGCCTTCCATATTTACGGGGAGCGAAATCTGCCCCTTCGGGATCACCATTCAACCATCAAACCCCACCAGGGGTGTGTCATACTTAGAGAGATCCTCATTCTTCAAGCCAAGCCCCCTGAACAGGTCGGGATACATCACTTCCACACCACTCCACTGATCTATCAATACCCTCTTCACTATAAAACCATTTATCCGGGCTGTGACCAGCAAGGCATCGTCGTGTGGTTGGATCGTTCCTTCTAGGTCGTCGTTATTGAAGGCAATGGGCTCTTGAGTGAATTTCAACTTCTTCTTGAAAGGTTGCTCATCCGAAAAACTCTCTACGGGAACCACGATCAGTACCCCTCTCCTCTTGGTCACCAAGGTACAACTTGAAGCTGCATGGATGACCTTTATGGGGTTAGGAGAGGATTTCCCTGAGGTCGGGTACCCTGCCTGGCCTCCTAATTTCTTGGGTCCACCACAAACTCTTTCAAATGCCCCGCCTTTACCAACTGCTCTAAATGATCTTTTAACACCCTGCATTGTTCAGTGGTATGCCCTTTATCTCTATGGTAAGTGCAGTACAAATTCTGATTTCTTCTCAACGGGTCACCCCCCATCTTGTTTGGCTACCGAAAGTATGGCTTATTCTTAATTCGATCCATGATCCTGTGCACCAGCTCCTTGAACGTCACATTCACTTCCTCTGCCTGTGCGCCTGGTTCCTGTATCCTCAAATCCTTCCAGGGCCTTGACTGAAAATCCCCATGCCGAGGCTGACTTGTGACCGGAGCCTTGCCTTTATTCTGCTGCCGGTCATCCTCCAATATTTTATACTCTTCGATATGCCTCATCAACTGCCTCATATCCTCGGGTGGCCTCATTGTCAACGAGTCTCGCAGTTCGGAATCCTTGGGTAATCCCAATCGAAAAGTGCTTGCTACGACTTTTTCATTACCCCCACCGATCTTGTTATACAGTTCCTAGTATCGGCTAGTGTAGCTGTGAAGGGTCTCCTCGGCTCCTATCTTCATAGATAGCAGCGCATCCACTGGTTGCGGCACTCGGCTACAGGTCATAAACCAGACACAGAACTCTTGAATCAGCTCGGCAAAACTATGAATTGAGCCTTTCCTCAATCCATTGAACCACCTCAAAGCAGTGGGCCCGAGACTCGAAGGAAATACCTTACACATCAACGCATCGTTATGAATGTGCAAAGATATCATCTGGATATAATGGCTTACATGCTCTACCAGATCCGTTTTGCCATCATAAGAGTTAAATGAAGGCCGAGTAAATCTGCTCGGAATAGGAGCCCGTTCGATGTCCCCCGAGAATGGCGATCGAGCAGCTCTGCGCAATGCTTGGCTCATAGCGTCCATGGCAGCATTCCGAGGTCGTTGCCCTTCTAAGGAAATTGAGTCCCGGTCTGCATACTCCCGAGACTAATCCCGGTGTCGATAGGAACCAGATTGATGGGAACCTTCTCCATAGTGACCTCCCAACCTCGGCCTGAAAGACCGAGCCTAGAATTGGGCTCACAATTTGCTTATAGAGTGGGCCTGGTGTTTCCTACTAAGGGCAGTTCCACCCCGAGTGACACTTTAACTTCCCTTAACCCCAGTAAACACCCTTACTTTCCTCTCCGGGTTACTCTCTTCCCTGGTTTCCCTAATTTGCTCTTTCTCTCTCTCTTCTCCCTTTTTCTTTCCAGAGTTGCCATTCCCCATTCTTTACTCAATCCTCCTATTTATAGCATGAGGTTTGTGGGGGTTTCATGATTGCATTCTGGTCTCACTCGTGTGGGTGGGGTCCGATGTGATTATTACTGACATGGAATATATCTCATTGGAAACGGTGGTAGTGGCTTTGGAACTAATTTCCTCCTCCAAAAGATCGCCCAGTAGCGATACTCCCTAAGGCAATACCGAGCCACTAGGGAGGTATGTTGTTTCGGGCATATGCAATCTCGAACAGACCAAAAACGGCCAGACATGAGATTATCTATCATGCACTCGAAAACAGTATGGACTTACTATGAGGTTTGGGCCTAGCTTCGATTCTTGAGAATGTTCGGGCTAAGGCTTAATGGGCCTGAGGCCATACCCCGTACAGATGTTATTTTACAAATTAAAAAGGAAAAAAGAGAAAAGTTCTAGCTTTCCAAATCTCACTTAATCTCATCAAGCCTAACCCCCTTTGATGAACAAAGCTTTAAATGAAACTCAAGATTTGATCGAAAATGCCCAAACCAGTCATGGCACAACTGAGGTTTAAGATTTGGAATGGACAGCAAGGCTGAAGCAGCCATGGCACTCTCAGCAAAATAGGAGACATATTCTCAATTCATCATAAAATTTTTATTCAAAATCATCTAATTTCACCATTACATGAGTACCAATTAAATATATTTTAGACATTTAGGGATTATACTAATATGGAGAATATCTAATCAAATCACTTGAAACTCTCAACATTAAAATCAAATTAAAAATTAAAAAAAATTACAGTAAGAAATAAAATATTAGATGATTCTAATGCTCCCTGCATCATCGTGAAGTCTCAGAGCTTTAAACAATGGTCTTATGTAACTCATCGTTCAAGTTTCCATGACTGATGAACAAATACTAATTCTAGTGAAGCCCTTTATCGAGGGTATGCTTCAGTAATGGATGCCTCATTAACAGATCATGGCATCGATTTTCTTTTAGATTTATCTGACTCCAATTCCACCAAAGGCATGCTTTGCTCTGTTCGGAAATATGCTGGATTTTGAGGTGATGGCAGAGTAATAGAGTAACTGTTTAGCATGAGGACTATTGAAGCCATTGTTGGCCTGTCAACTGGATTTTCTTGTACACATAATAAGCCTATATGAAGACATCTAATCACTTCATTTCTCAAGTAAGAATCTGCCAGAGTGGGATCCAAAAATTCCAGTAGTGTTCCGTCCTTCCAATATTTCCAAGCCTACACCAATTGGTAAGGTAATGTTAGAAAGTTACACTCTCTACTCTCAATTGGATGTGATGAAATTTGCAAAAACATAAGATCTATTCATACTCACAAAGCTTAAGAGGTCTACTGGACCATCTGATTGATAAAAAGAAGTGTTTTTCTTGCCACTTAGAATCACTAAAATTAATACACCAAAGCTATACACATCAGATTTCATTGAGAATTGTCCATGCATAACATATTCTGGAGACATATAACCACTGCAAAACAACACATTGATACCACATTAATATTGATAAAAAGAAAGCAATTAGATATGCTAATGCAATTATGTAAACAATGTTATGCGTGCAGTATAGCTTATAACATTACTCCATGAATACATGCAACCTGTAGTGATAGAAGTTTGGAGTAGCTATGCAAAATCTAAATTATTAGATTTTTTTTCCCTAATTTCTTTGCCTTTAAAGCATTTTATTTGTAGGATGATGAAATGAATTCAGAACTTACAATGTACCAACAACCCTACTAGTGTTTCCTTGAGTTTGGTCAACTCCAAAAATCTTTGCCATGCCAAAATCTGAAATCTTTGGACTCATATCCTCATCTAATAAAACATTACTAGCTTTAAGATCACGATGTATAATTCTAAGCCGCGAATCTTCATGAAGATAAAGCATTCCTCGAGCAATCCCACCAATAATCTTGTAACGTTTAGACCAATCTAGTTTTCCATGCCTTTCAGGTTCTACACGTTCATCAAAATTCCATATTCTAATTAGAATAATCGAATAAATTCACATACACAATCAACTAATTCAATTAACTTCAGATTTTTTTTTTGAAAACTATATATAGAAAAGAAATTTAATCCTTTCATCTCTTGTATGTTACACAAGACCATGATGAATTTCTAAATAGCTAAGTAAACTGCAAGCTAGTCCCTAAGTCCCTTTTTGAATAGATTGGCCTTCCCTTTGAGGTTAAAACTTAATCTCACATTTCGTAAGACAAAATAAAAATAGAATATGATTGCAAGGAACATACCATATAGAAAGTAGTCAAGGCTTTTGTTGGGCACAAATTCGTAGACAAGTATCTTTTCTTCTCCTTCCAAACAAAATCCCAAAAGCTGTACAAGATTTCTATGTTGAAGCTTGGCTACCAATACAACCTCATTTTTAAATTCTCCTGCACCTTGTCCAGAGCTTCGTGATAACCTCTTTACAGCTATCTCTTGTCCATTTGGAAGTATGCCCTAAAAATATACTTCAACTTAGGATTATTTACCTCTTTCTATTTCAATAATACAAAAGATTTAGCTTGCTCGGAATTAACTATTCATAAATGAGTAGAATTATCAACAAAAAGTAAGTAAATAATGAAAAAACTAGGGTAAATTGCAAAGTATACCCCTAAAGTTTGGGGTTACTTGGATTTTACACCTGAAGTTTGAGAAGTTGGATTTTACACTCTGAAGTTTTGTTCCATTAGCAAAATCCAATCCTCTGTTGGTGATTCACCTATGTGGCTATTAAGTGCCATTTTGGTAGCCGATATGTCAAAAAATAAAAAAAAAAACAAAAAAAAAACAAAAGCACTACTAGTTGCTTCCAAAACGGCGATGTTTTGGATGAAGACAAACCACAATATCAGCAAGCAACGACCTTGTTTCAACGAAACTAAATTCCCAAATCATCACCGTCGATCTAAAGCAGATCTCTCACCGTTGCGGGCGAGCTGGAACAAACAAGATGGAGAGGTTTTGTGGGTGACGAGGGTTCTTGGGGTTCATGGGGGAGCATTTGCAATAACTATTGGTAATTCAAATTTCTAATTCTTCAAAGTGGACAAAACGGAACCTTAGATACTAAAAGAGAGCTTGTTGTGCTAGATGAGATGAAATCCATTGAGGTGAGTGGGGAGCATCAGCAAGTTTGGGAATGGGTTTTTATTTATGGTGAAGCGGCGACACAATACTTGTTTTGTAGTTTGAGCCAAAACGGCGTAGATCAGTAACCCAGGTGTTTTTGAATTCAAAAACATGTGAAACGAACTCATTTTGGGGGTGTGATTTGGCAAAAAAAAAAAATTTACACATCAGCCCAGCATGTCATTTAACAGCCACATATAGGTGAGTCCCTAATGAAGGGTTGGGTTTTGCTAACAGAATGAAACTTCAGAGTGTAAAATCCAATTTCTCAAACTTTATGGTGTCAAATTCAAGCAACTCCAAACTTTAAGAGTGTACCTTACAATTTACCCAAAAAACTGTCATGTACCTTGTAAACCTGACCAAATCCGCCTTCACCTAGTTTGTTATCATTTGAGAACTTATTGGTGGCAGCTTCAATGGTAGCAAAATCAAATTGCAAGGACTCTACAATCGAAATTTCATTAGCAGCTGCACAAGAAAACAGTAAACGTAAGTCACTACAAGTTTAACATTAGGGAATATAAGAATTTTTAAAATCCAACAGTTTATTCTTTACCATTTTCTCTCTGTACAGTTTTGCTTGCTTTCCTTCTTATAAGGAAGCAGTAGCCCATAAAGAATAGCACCACCGAGACTATTATGGGAGCAATAATGGCAACAATTGTCAGCGATGAGATATGACTTTTTCCTGCATAAACAATATTCTGGTTCATTGGTAAGCTACACAATAGAGTGGTTTATATTTTTATAATTAGTGACGCTATTCAAATAATATTATAAATTATATTTTTTTGATTGAATACTAACCAGTTGACACTCCTGATTAAGAGCTACCACAATAACAACCTATATTCTAATTAAAGTTGAAAATAGAAGGAAGCTGTAGCCAACGAATGAACCAACCACAATTTGTAGCACCCAGCAATGCTTTTATTAGTTTTTCAGACCCCTGTATACTCAAATTTTTTAACCTAATTAATTAACCAAGTTGATACTTAGGTTTATTATTCGAATCTAGGTTAAACATAAATAATCATATCACTAAATGCGGAAAAGTAAAGAAGATAAGTGATATGATGATCCAGAAAAATCAATGAAACCGTCCAATACAAGGTAAATAATATGGGGAGAATTTAACCCAAACTATCCTCAATGCAACAAATTCACTATGATAGAATGGAAGTTTTACAATAGACTTTCTCCCTAAAATCTAAATCTATCTCTTGTAGTACTTACTCACGTGACTACACGCAGCTCCAAATCCATGGACTCTTCAATCTAAATGTGTTGAACACAAACACTCACATTTGTGACTCTGAGATCCCACTCAAAACTTTAGATCATTAGCAGTTTTCGATCTTGTTGCAGCAACTTCTATAGCACCGGATCTTGAGTTTCTTTAAAGAATATTGCTGGTAGAAAATTTTAGAGAGTTCTGGATACAAAAACCTTAGATCTACAATTGGAGGCACAAGACGCACTCTTCTCTCTCTAAAAACCCCACCTAGGGTTAGCTTATAACGTCCTTTAAATACTACAAAAAATGGATCACGATTTGGGCTTAAAACGGTGTAGTTATTGGCTTTTTACGTTTGCTGATTTATGATTTTCGATTGATCGAACAGCAATCGAGAGCAATCAAACAGTAATCGAGAGAACCATATTGCATCTCACTTTGTTCATCCTAAACTTGAGTTTTTTTGTCTTAGACTTGAAAGTACATTATTCTAACTCAATGAGACTTACTTTTCGTCATGGTTTACCAGCACTACAAACTCAATGAGACTTATATTTTTCATCTCTGTGTTCTCTCCATATAGGAGGGAAATATTTTGTGGGGTCAAAGGATAAAATACTCCCTGCCCCTCTTTCTTTCTACTGAGTTTCCTTGTCTACCAAACAAAGAGAAAATGGTAATCACTACATTATTTCACTTCTCAGTTTTCAGCATCTCCGTTTTTCACCCAAAGCAAATAGACCAATTGTGATTTAAATATTGTTATTGGCTTAAGCCTAACTCACTACCTATAGTTAAAAGAAGAAGAATGAGAAGTGAAAATAATGAATAGGAAGCCAAGGAACGCAACTAATTCTATAACTTTCTTCACAACTATTAAAATAATGAATAGGAAACAAATAAAAATGATATTAATAAGGGAAATTCTTCTTTTTACTTTGTACAGTAAAATGTAAATTTATTCACCTGAACCACTACAATATAAATATATAATGTCCTATCAATAATTGCTTTTTGTACAAATGATTATTCACTAGAACCACTTGCATATTAGATATTATAGGCTCGCCTCTGGTATAATGGTCACTTCACAAATATAAGTACTTGTGAGGTGTAAGACGAGTAAAGGTTGAGATCTAAGTCTCTCAAAAAGAGTCTTACACACATACACTTAGATTAGATTAGTGTATAATTTTATCTCATATATATATTTATATATATATATATATATATATATAACGCTCACATATTTCTACTTATTGTGAAAAGAATCATATCATACCCATTTTGTCTATTTTTACGAGGTCTTTTATTTTTTGGCAAATTCCATTAACATGCTCTAAGATTTTGGCTCATGTTAACTAATTTTAAGACTTTTCAAAACTAACTCATTTTTTCCTTAAAACCAACTTAATTCATAAGACAGTTGAGAAAAAAATGATTAATTAGCCTAATAGTATTTGTGGATTAGGTTAGCTTTAACTACCAAATTAATCAGTTTTAAAAAATTTTGGACTCAAAACTCATATATATTAATGGAATTTAAACTTTTTTTTTTTATTGGTCTGGGTCTATAAGTATTAAGGACACATTACTCGTCATGACTTTCATGTCTGCGCTTTGCCGGTGATTGTATTTGCACCTAATTTTTCAATCTTTTGAAACGAACAATAAATAAATAATTTGAGGCAGTCAAAAGCTAAATACTTGGTGAAACTGAAAAGTGCGAAACCACGACAACGACTTTTGATCTGCTGAAGTGAAATTAAAAAAAAATTAAAAAATAAAAATAAAAAGAAAGCTTTACCTTTCGGTGTTGGAGGCGGAGGAACAAGCATTGGCGGCGGCGCCGATGTGTTACCCGTGAGATAAAACGGATATATTTCAAACCTAGCAATACAACTGGGAAACAAAACTCTTCCCCCTTGCTTTCCACTCGGCAGATTCTGTATTGCTAACTGAAGACAGCTGTTGCAATCGTAACCCGACAGGTCCGGCGTGCACTGGGCAAGTGTGTACACATTTTGCAGCGCTGTAAAATTCGCTTCTTTCGTCCCAAACTTCTTTGCCCCAGTACTAAGATTTATAATCCCACTTGCCAAATCGTTCATTGTTGCTCTCACTAGCTGATCAAACCGGGTTTGGTCCGAAATATTCTGTGTGTTAAACAAGATTATGTAAGGGTCGGTGACCATGCTGCCAAAGAAATACTGGTCAGAGTAGTGCAACATGCATTCATCGTACCAACCCACGGCTACTCTCTCCGTGGGACAGCGCTGGACTATGTCTTCGGTTGCGTCGGCGATGCAGCTTTGGCAGGTATTGGCGGGGAGGTCGCCGCGGCAGAGGAAGAGGCCGTAGACTGTGTCGACAGAGTTCCCGGCGGTGGCGTTGTAGAATTCAACGTCTCGTGTGGCGTTGGATGAGAGGTATGTGAGGAGGTGATTGAGATTGGATTGGTAGGTACTGTTGGTGGTGAAAGTGGTGGTGTTTGGACAGTTATGATAGAGGTAAGTTGCAACGGCCTTTGTTCTGGTATGGCTGAGGAAGCTGATCAGAAAGTAAAGGACCAAAATGGTCATGCACAGGTTGAATCTGCAAGGCTGAGGCAACCCCATAATCATGATCAACTCAACCTCTTGTACTTTCTGCAACGTTCTACAATGTTTTCTATAGTAAAAAACATTTATACAAGGGGCTGAATTAACATTTAACAATAGATAGTCAACAAAATAATAAGTCAAGCCACCTTGATTTTTTATTAATTTTTCCTACGAATTTGTTATCATTGAGGAAAAGTCCAGAGAGCATCGAAGATGACAATTAGTATCACAAATCTTCGCATCTTACGCTATGGTGGATGGGGACAGAAGTGAACCTTTCGGCAGGGATGCATCTGTGGGCAGAATAGTCTCTGTTATACCAGCATGGTTTTAAAAATCGGTACTGGAAAAGGAACTGGTTATCGGTTTTCTGGTCGGACCGAGATTCGACTGATGGTCGAACCAGTGATGTCATAAATAATTTAATTAATAAATAAATAATTATAAAATTAAATAAATAAGAATATAGCTACTAATATTTACTAAAAAAATATATAAAATTTTAGAAGTATTTTCATGTCAAATTTAACTCAAATTAAAAGAAAAATAAATTATCCTTTTTTTAGAGGCAGAAAAAGAAATTGACCTAAACAAACTACCAAATAAAAAAGGTTATGGTTTTAAAGTTTTATAATCATATATAATTTTCATTACTTTTAACAAAACCATTATTTATTTTAAAAAATATTTATCTATATTATTATAATTTCACATCTAAATATTTCTTCTAAAAATATTGTATTTATTATAAAAATATTTTATGCTTGTCTTGAATATTGCAATAACCTAACTGGTGTTTACGAAGTGCGAATAAATGTAGAATCACAAAGTGGTCTCCCTCTCCCACCTAACCATCAACGTGGCCAAAGGACATCCAACCATGTTTATACCAAACTTTTTAAAAAGATAGTCCTCTCCTCTCCTTATCTAAAGTCTAAACAAATTGCTCAAATCTCTCTCTCTCTCTCTCTCTCTCTCTCCAAAGAAGAAGTAGCGGCAGAGCTGCAGTTTCCTCTCTATCTATTTCCTCCAAAGCCTAGTTCGGCTCCTCGCCCAAACCAAGAGATATTTCTTATTTCATAATCATTTTCTCACATATCCTTAAAAAAATATGAGATTTTACCCAATCTAAGTGTCTCCCCAAATTTCCTTTTATCCCAGATTTGAGATTTTACAAATTAGAGAAGAGCAATCTTGCAATTTCCTCGTCTGCCATGAGAAGCAGAGCAGAGGTAGTGAGGGTCGTGAGGGTGAGAGTTTGTAGGTTTGCCTTTGCCCAAAACGATGTAGTTTTAGGTTTCAACCCAACCAGCCAATAACCGGTTCAACCATACCAGTTTCTAGTTTGTACGATTAAACTAGCCGGTTCCCAGTTATTTTCAATTTCTGGATGATTTTCGGTTTTTAGTCATAACCGGACCAGATTAGTGACAGGTTCCGGTTGACGTGTAGTAGCAATTGCATAGAAAATTTTATTTTATGAGACCATCTCATCTCATATCATCTCACAAGTTACATAAGTAATATTTGCATCTAATCACATGAGCCATCATGTCATAAAATAAAAATGATCCTACAATTTTTTATTCAATTTGATTTTTTTTTTTTAAATTAGATTTAAAATTTTATATATATATTTATTTTAAGGTTTTTAATGTAATTAAAATTATTTTTTAGTAAGATATATACCATTTGTTTCAAATAATTTTTACCCTTTTTTTTCTTCCTTAATTGACATAGAACAGACAATACAGGCTTTTCACGAACTGAAAAACTACAAAAATTTACACATGAAATTCAAAAAGTATAAAAGTCTTAGTAAAAATCATCAATGCCTGTAATGAAATTAAGTGAAAATTGGCGACATGAAGGGAGATAGCAATATAGCATTAGGAGCAAACCTCATGTCCAAAATCCCAGCCGCCTTTCACACAAATTCCTTCGCTGAGGCCCTAAAATCTTCAATTTTTTTTTTTTTTTTCTGATTTAGTGATTTTTATTTCCATTATAACTTTTAATTTAAAAATCAGAAAATTTTCATAACACTTTCACAACAAATTTTAAGTGACAAGTTGTTACTTGCTGTTAATGGTGGGTAAAAAAATAATTTCAATAGGAAGTTCAAATTAAAATCAATAACAAATTGCTACCTAGGATTTGTTGTGAAAATGTTGTGAATGTAGCACTTCTCAAAATGAAAATACCCAATAGATGGACAATTCCTCAGCCTATGGTCTTCCAAATACACTAAAAAATATCCAGATTCTCATTAATCACATTCCAAATCACTAGAGAATTAGAGATCAACATTAAAAACAAAATAAAACAAAGTAAAATAAAATAAATGTCTTTGTTACTATGTGTGCGCTATGCACTTGTCCCTTGCTCCGTCAGTCACCTTGTTGTTAGCTCGTGGTTGTCACCTCACTATTCTAGTGGCAAGCCATAACAATTAGAATTTAGACCCCTGAAAACACAGATTGTTTAACCTAATTTAAAGCGAAGTTGTTACTTAGTTCAATTAAACAGATCTAGGTTAAACAAGTATCAATCATATCAAAACAGCGGAAAAGTAAAGAATACAACGATATGATGACTCAGGAAAACCAATGAAACAATCTAGTTTCAAGGTAAAAAACCTGGAGAGGATTTAACCTAAACAATCCACAAGGCAACAATTCACTAAGATAGGTTCTTTAGTTATTGATATTTAGTGTTTTTTTAAAAAGAAAAAAAAAAGAAAAAAAAGAAAAAAAGAACTGTAGACTCTCCAATTTATAACTACCAATATCCAGAGTCTTAAGGGCTGTTTGATACTAGATTTTAAACAACAATTTTTAGTGTTTAAACACTAAAAAATGTATTTTCACAACATTTTTTAACCCACACATATTTCTACAACACATAAACAATGATACTAGAAATCTCTAACCAAACGGGCCCTTAATCCCTACCAAGACTAATATAGCTTAATGTTAGGCCCAACAACCCACTTCCCAAGGTTCAAGCCCGTTTTAGACATGCTTTCTAAGTTCCTGTGACAAAAGGTTTGAGGCTAGAATGAAGAGATAAGGTGAGACTCACTTGCCTCAAGTATCTTTTGGGATTTGGGTTCAAAATATTTAGTGGTTCAGTGGTTGCCCCATTAATCAACACTATATAAGTGTCTGTAGTGAAATACTATGTTAGCAAGTGTATCTTGATGGCTAAACCCTACTAATTTGAGCACAACAATGATGAAACTTTTGATAAGCAAGCTAGCTCAAAAAATGACTCAAATATGGCCCATATCTTAGCTCAAACTTTTGTTTTTTTTTTTGTTTTGGAGAGAGAGAGAGAGAGAGAGAGAGAGAGAGAGAGAGAGAGAGAGAGAGAGATTTCAGCTTCTAGTCACAAAAAGAATTAACCATTTCTGTTTTTATTTTTAAAATATTTTGGGTATAATTTATTACTCTTACATTGGGGCCTTCTTTTTTTCTTTTCTTTTTTCTTTGACTCTTTTTCTCCTTTTTTTTTTTTTTTGGCTATAATTTTGGGTTTAATTTATTCATTTTACAAAATTACCTTGTTTAATTTTTTTTTAACTAAAGAACTAACTAAATTCGTTAAATTTGGGAAACTTCCTCAATTTGAGGGCCTTAAGCGGTCACCTAACTAAACTAAAGCAAGAGTCGCCCTGGATATGGGCTAAGCTGTTGAAAAGCCAAAGGTGAGGTGGGTTTTCTTGTCTTAAACCCCTTTTAGGATGAAGTGATTTCCCCCATTAATTAATTAACATTTCATTAGTGACTGTAGTGAAACACTATGTTAGTAGGTGTATCCCATGACGGCTAAAACCCTACTGATTTGATCACAACAGTGATTTAATTCCATCTCATCTTGTCACATGCTTTTGACATGTCAATCTCTAGGGTTGCAGATCCTTGTTTTCTTTCATTTCCTTTGAATGTAGCTGTAAATTTTGCGAGCGATTTCTTTATCTAGGAAAAGTCATTTTGGAAAGTTGTGATTAATTAGAGCTTTCAACCAATGTTTTAGTATCTTGACTAGCACTAGTGGCGAAGCCAGAAAATCTTTCTAGGGGGGCTAAGATGACTATAACAAAAATCTATGTACAAAGAAAAAAAAATACTTGATTTATAAGTTAACTTTAACCGATTAAAGTTGTGTCATTAGTTCCTTCATGGTACTAAATTTTCTAAAAAAAACACTTTTTTATGTACACATTTAAACAATCACTAAAAAAACTCATTTCTATCTTGTTACAAAATTTCGTTTTGACAAGTTTCATGGCTGAAAATACACATTCTATAGAAATGGTTGCAACTACAAGAGTAATAATCAAGTTTTAAGCCCTTCTAAAGAGTTCAATATCTAAAGATTTAACATTTGAGACAAAGGATTGAACACTCGTTTCTAAATATTGAACATTTTTCCTGCTTTGAGTCGATTATAGACAAGTTACTTACAATTTGTGATCAACAAAGTATAAACTACATTTACAGGTCCATTTGGGAACAACTTTTTTAGCTGAAACTGAAAATTTTTTACTGAAAATATTGTAGATAAAGCTAAAAGTTAACTGAAATAGTACAGTGAGACCCATGAATAATACCAAAAAGTGCAATGAAACCCATGAATAGTAGAAAAATAAGTTAAATAGTAAAAAAAGATGCCCAATATAAACTTATCCCAAACGCAACCTAAGTATAGTACGAGAAAACTTTATCCTAGTACCTTCAACTATTAAGCAAATAATAACTCCATATAAAAATTATAAAAAAAAAAAAAAAAAAAAAAAACAAAAAGCATTATTATATAATATAAGTTTTTTTTTTTTTTTTTCCTAAGAAGATTATAAAATATAAGTTATATTTCGACAATCAACACTTTTATATTTTTATAGTCAAAATATTATATCCACAATGTTCGATCATGGAAGCCATATGCCCAAGTTCGGCATCCTATGCATGGAAGCGCATCATTAAAGGGAGGGATGTTATTAAGCGTGGAGCAATTTGGAGAATTGGCGATGGGAAGTCTGTTAACATAGTTTCATCGATGAAGAACGCAGTTGTTGGAAGTCAGCATTAACAGATGAGACACTACTGAGTTTCGAGGCAACGATGGTGAAGAACATGCCTCTTTGCCATACAGAACAGCTCGATGAATTAATCTGGCCTCACAGTGCCACGGGTGCATATACTGTCAAGACTGGATACCGCTTTCTGCAGATGGAGAACCAAAATCAGCAACCTGGGCAATCCGACACTCATTTGCTCAAACCACTGTAGCAAGGTATATGGAATCTTAAGGTACCAAGCAAAGTGAAAAATCTGATATGACGAGCTGCAAAAAACTCCCTTCCTACAAAGTAAAACTTATTGAGACAAAAAATCATCACTATCGATTACTATGATCAGTGCCAATCGCAGCATGAAGATGTTCTCCATGCTCTCTATCTCTGTCTGAAATTGGAGGAACTGTGGCTCACGGTACAGGCATGGAATCAGTACAGCTTACGGCAAACGACGAATTTTGTCGATCTCATAGGATGTATTTTGGCAGAGAACAGGGACCCGGAGTTGTTTGCTATGGCGGTGTGGGCTCTGTGGAAGAGAAGAAATGAGTTAAGGTTGGGTAAGAGCTATGACAGTCTCGCACAACTCATGCAACGAGCTTGCAGCAAATTGCGAGACTTTTCGCTGCATAATAACTCCACGGTATTACCTGTGGGGAGACCTCCAACTCAGTGGCAGCCACCAAAGCACCTGTGATACAAAATTAATTTCGATGGGGCACTCTTCAAGGCAAAGAATTATGTTGGAATTGGAGTGATAATCCACAACAGTGAGGGGCAGGTTATGGTGTCTCTGTCGCAGTGAATCCCCCTACCCACTACAGCCATAGAAGTGGAGGCTTTGGCAGCAAGACGTGCAATGGAGTTGGCACTGGAAACATGTCTCAATAAGGGTGTTTTAGAGGGTGACTCACAGATTCTTATAAATGCTCTAACCACAAACTCTCATTGTCTCTCACAATTTGGCCATATTGTAAACGATATATGGTATTTAGCCTCTCATTTCTCCATTATATCATATTCTCATGTGCGGAGGCATTGTAACACTATAGCTCACTCACTTGCGAGACGAGTAATTTCTTTTTTTTTTTCTTTACAAGTCTGGATGGAAGATGTACCACCAGAGATTGCAGATGTACTTCAGGCTGATTTTCACAGCCATAGTTAATAAAGCTTTTGGTGTTTATTCTTAAAAAAAAAAAAAAAAAATGTGACTACAAATACAGTCCACTCATTCAATGGTAAATAGAAAGTAAAAGTTACTCATTCATTCATACCAGCCATACATTATATATTATATAAAAGCTACACAAATATAATTAACATTATTGTAGTGAACTGAGAGAGAAAGGGAGAAGTACTAGTGGTTAGCTACTGGTGAGTGTGGACCGTTCGGCAAGATACCCTGCAAGCAGCTCCTCGAGTAAGGGAGGCAACAAGGAGACAGCGTCACAATGGGAAACCGTAACACAAATTTGGGATTATTTTCTTTGTAATTGGTGGATAGGAATTGGTTGAAAAAGACAGGTTTGGGTTTATTTATTTGCAATTTAGGGATTTGTTTAAGGAGAGAGGGGTTTTGTATTTGAACTCTAGAAGGGCCTTAGTCGGAGGAATGGGCCAGATATAGGTAATGGTTTTTTTCTTTCATTAGAAGATATGGTTAGTGAGTATTGTTTTTTTAGGAGAAGATATGGTTAATATTGGGTTTGGGTTTGTTGTGTCATTTTAATTATTTTGGGGGTTTTCTGGACTAGATGAAAAACTTGAAGGTTCAAAATTTTCATTTTTAGGAGACCAAATTCTAAAATCTGAGGGGGGCCGATAAGGAAATTTTTTATCTTAACTTGTAATTTTGCCCAAACCTCTAATGGGAAATTTAAAAACTCATGGGGGCCATGGCCCCCCACTGGCTGCCAGTGGCGTGATTCTACACTTTTATATGTGAACAAATAATAATACATTAGCCTCTTTACAAATGAGATTTTTATTTTTTCAAAATAATCAAATTCCTCAAACAATTTCATTAGTTAGCAAGGTTTTGAAACTATTTTTGGTTGTCCAAAACCAACGTTTTGGTGTTTAGATGATTTCAGAAATAGTAGTTGTTTTGTAACCAAATAAACATAGAAGAATAATTATATTGATGTTAAAAGCACAGTGTAAATATGTAGGGGCCACATTCCTTTGTGATGGTATTTGTATTAAGTGATTTTAGATCCTTTATGTCTTCATTGGCATGTTCATTGGTTAAAATTATTACGGACTAGTTAAGGTAGTTGTTATCTTGTGCCTGCTCTTTAGTGGGTTAGGCTGGTAATGTGTTTTTATCTTTCGATTCTTTCCTGTTTACTGTGGCATTTGACTTCCACTACTTCATGTGAGATTTAATTTTTGTTGTTATTTTGTGCTGGTGCTGATGTTTGAGCTTTAGGGGTGCTGTGTTCCTTGTGGTTTTCTTACATTTGTATTTTATCTTGTATTTTATGGATGGGTATGCAAGAATTTTATTTTCAAATCTTTTCTCCTTAATCTTCTCAAATTGTGGACCATTGAGCTCTTGCATTGTATGTTCTTCTTGGGAATTTTTGATTCGTGCCGCTAAAACATGACAATTATTTTCAGGTGTTCTGTTTGGAGCACCGAAGCTACATCAAACACAGTTGTCCAAATGCTGACAGACAAGATGTCACTGTTGTCATCTGCCCACTCTGTGCCAAAGGAGTTCGCCTAATTCCTGATGAAGACCCAAACATTACTTGGGAGACACATGTCAACACCGAGTGTGATCCGTCAAATTATGAGAAAGTCACAAAGAAGAAAAAATGCCCTGTCCCTGGTTGCAAGGATATCCTAACATTCTCAAACACAATCAAGTGCAGGGACTGCTTGGTAGACCATTGTTTGAAGCACAGGTTTGGACCCGACCACAAATGTCCTGGGCCGAAGAAATCAGAAGCAGGTTTCCCATTTATTGGTCTTTTAAGTAGGAGTAGAAAAGAAGAGTCAAAACCCAAACGAGCTTCAACTTCATCTTCCTCTGCGTGGGCTACAAGCATTCTTAATGCAGCTTCAACAGTTCGAGCCTCAGCTGAAGCAAGCATGTCAAAATTGAGCACTGAAATTAGCCAAAAGTGGCAGATCGCAAAGGATGGGATGGGGCAGAGCAGCAGCAGCAGTGGTGGGATTGAACAAGAGGAGTGCCCACAGTGTGGTGCAAAGTTCTCCTCTGTTACAACTCTGGTGGAGCATGTGGAGAAAGTCCATGAAAGGAATGGCAATCGACCTGGGGTGAAGAAGGTGACAATTGATGTCTGCCCAAAGTGTAGTAGGGGATTTCGTGATCCAGTGTCTCTTGTGCAGCATGTTGAGAGGGACCATGGTGGTACTTCAAGAACTTAGGTATGATTGTCAAAACAGCAAAGTGTAGCGTACTTTTGGAGAAATTGCATATACTTTTACGCATTGCTCGGATTTAAGACTCTGAAAAATGCAAATATTTTCTGAGCATTCAATCAATCATTGGAATTGTTAAATCGTAAGTTTTAATGCAAAATGCTTTGTTCATCGTGAAATCAATCGTTGACCATGAAGTTGTATTTCTAGTTAATTGTTATTGGCGGCCTATTTTCTTGTGAAGAGGGTATAGAAATGAGCAGAGATCATCAACCTATTTGGAATTATTGTGACATGTCAAATTCTTTTCTTCTCCTATGTTGTGTTGGTGACCTTGCGATGAAGTTTTCTGGGTCTTGTAATATTTTGGTTAGGAGTAGAAACATTTTTTTTTTTTTTTTAGTTTTACTTTCATTTGAGTCTGTTGTATAAGTACCCAAGAGGAGGACTAGGACTAGGAGACATGAATAAATAAGTAAATAAATATAGCTATCCTTTTAATGCTTATACAAATTAAATAGCATTTCCCCAAAAGCTAAGATAATGGAAGCAAGTAGCAAGTTAGCAACAACAACTGTTGTTGTCAATTCAGCATCCAGTTGAAAAGATTTTATATGTTAACGGATTCTTTAGCTGTAGAAGGGAGCTATTTCTAGTTTGGAAATTTCTATATATTAGAAATTTGAGTTTATTGTTTTCGTTATACAATTAAGAGTTCAATATTTGACACATTAACATGGGGGTTCAAGTGATAACCTAGTCGTAATGACATTTTTTGTGGTGTTTCATGTCTGCGGTTTGAACCCTCTTCTCCCTCTCCCATTATTTTTCTTAATAATTTGCTAGGAATATTGGAATATATGGTAGTTTAGGGATACATGACAATATGATAATTGAAAACATTATGTTGCTCTAGATTATGGGTTCGTTTGGATACAACTTCTTTTTGCTGAAACTGAAAACTGAAAACACTATAACAAAATAAATTTTAAATGTGTGAATAGTGCCGTGGGACTCATTTTTAATATATATTTTTTTCTGAATAAAATGGTTGTGGGGCCTATGAACAGTGCAAGTCTTCACGTGTATGAACAGTACCTATTACCGTTCATAGCGCTGAAAAAAAAAAAAAAAAAAAAAAAAGAAAAGAAAAGAAAAGAAAAGAAAAGAAAAAGAAAAAGAAAAGAAAAGAAAGAAGCAGCAAAACGCAAACTCCACAGACGCAACGCATATCCAAACCGCACCTATGGCTCAGGTTCTCCAAAAAGAGGAATGGACCTATAATTGGAAGCCATTCAGCCATGACCTATTCTGGGAGCATGGCTATGAAATTATTCGAAGCCATTGAGTCATGGCCTATTGTAAGGGCTACCCTATCTTAATAATGAAATCGCTGAGGCAATTAATTTTTTCTAATCGAAAAGAGACTTGGAATAGGAAGGGTATAATGGATATCACAACAGTAAATTATTGTTGAGTTTGCTTCAAGGAACAAAAACTAATTATCAGTAATCTCGAATCTTATCCTTCACATTAACTTGAGTTGTTAGCTGGTGTTGCTATTATTAAAATCTGTGTTCTCCAAATCAATGGAAAGTTAAGAACCAACAAACGTATCAATGAAGATAAAATATATAAATAAAAGAGAGTAAGTCCTAACTCATCAGGATAAGCTCAAGAAATGGCCAAGTTGGGCGTATCTGAAAAAATAAAAAGAAAATAGAATGAGAGAGTGAGAAGGGAAGTTTGTACCTTGGGTTGACTCCCAAAGGGTCTGGCCAAATACACTCCTATCTGTATGTTAGAAACAAGATTTCTTGGTTTTAACGGTAGTACGTACTCAATGAAATGAGTTTTTTTTTGGTTAAAAATGAAATGAGTTTAGAAATTACAAAATATATATATATATTATTATTATTATTATGTGAGAGAAAAGAATGTCATTTTGTTGTATTCTCAAAATATTGAATGATTATTTTGTTTAATGGTTGAGTTTAAACTTAAAATTGAACTTGGTTTACTTGTTAAATAAAAAAAAAATATATATATATTTTTTCAAATTGAGACCGAACAGAAAATAAATAGTTCATTTTGTGGGTATAATTAAAAGAGAAGTACTACGTCCACAACATTTTTACAATAAATCACAGGTGGTTAGTTGTTATTGGTTCAAATTTAAATTTAGTACTGAGATTACTTTTTTAACCCAATAATAACAATCAGTAATAACCTGTCATTTATGATTTATTGTAAAAATGTTTGAACATATCATTTCTCTCATTAAAATTATTATAATAATACTGTTGGAATTAGTTAGAAATAGTTATTAATAAGAGAGGGAGATGCGATAGAGTGGAAGACAGCACACGGTCGTTCGTTCATTCCGGTGCCAAGTCAAGTGCCAAGTAATAGCGGGTCCCACAAATCCTATTTAACGGGTTTGAACTTTGAACTTTGAAATACAACTACAAATACAAATACAAATACAAATAGAATGCCCCTCCGTAATAAACGCGTTTGGACATTTTTCAGTTTGTATGAATCAAACCATTTCATTTGGCAGGCCAGGCCACCCAACCGGACTAAAAACTTACTATATATATTCTTTCATTCCCTACACATTTATCATTTTTATTCTCATTATCATTATCTTAAAATAAATTTAAAATTTAAAATTTAAAAACAAAAATCAGAGAGAGAGAGAGAGAGAGAGAGAGAGCAATTATAGTGGTAGAAAACGCTGGAATCCCGGTACAACAATACTATAATATTGTTTACACGGTGGGTGGCTTAGCCGGAATTCCAGCTTCTGCCCTGTCCTGCCCCCTTCCACCCCTTCCAGAGAGAGAGAGAGAGAGAGAGAGAGGTAAAATCCATTTTCCTTTTAATTTTCTTCTTCTTCTTCTTCTATGTATGTATTGTTTACAACCAATTGTTATATTAATTTTGTAGCTCACAATGTGAATGTGAATGTGAATCAATTACAATTACAATTGCAATTACAGGCTAGGCTAGGCTGGGTGGTGATTGGTGATTGGATTTGAGAGAGAGAGACAGTCAGTCCCTTCTCTGGGCTGGGCTGGGGGTTTAGAGGGGAAGGAAAGCAAGTAGCAAATCGAAAATGAGCGTGGTTTCGGGTGTGATATCACGCCAAGTATTGCCGGCATGCGGTAGTCTCTGTTTCTTTTGCCCCGCCATGAGAGCTAGGTCTAGACAGCCTGTCAAGAGGTACAAGAAGCTTATCGCTGATATTTTCCCTCGTTTTCAGGTCTTTCTCCTTCTCCTTCTCCTTCTTTAATTTTCTTACTTACATCACTGCTACTACTTATCATATATCATGCCTCAAGAAAACATCTACAATTTGCTTCTTTCTGTTTTTATTAATAAATAAATACTCTGTTTATATCGTAAGGTTTTTGGTACACTACTACTCTCTCTATTCATTCATGTTTTAAAACACTTGCACATCACATTCATCCTTCCATCTTCATTTTTTACTATCATACTTTTCCATTTCAATGCAGGCGACTCAACATCTACTATCTTTTTCACTACAATTTGTTGATTTATTAATATATTTTTTGTAATCTTATAATTACTATAAGCATTGTTCTTTATTGGATATATAGAAAAGTAGTCTAATTGCTCCACACATAACACACTAGAGATCTATTTTTATTGTATCATACTCGTAATATAACCAAAATTGGGTCTTACATGCTATTCTTACACCAACAGAGGGAGAAAAAGATACATCTGAAATGAAAAATGGGTTTCCCATCTACACTCTGTTTTCTGCTCTTTCTATTGGACTTTGGTAGTTATTATCAAAAGCAAAAAAAAAAAAAAAAAAAAAAGTAGCTTTCTCTTTATAAGCATGCTTCACGTGTAGCTCAATTAAAGTTGCCAGCACCAGTATTGTTTCTCTTTCATAATTGACTTTTCAATCTTTTCCTTGTGTTAAGTATTAAGATTTGTTCCTTATATTTTGATAGGAGGAAGGACCAAATGACCGGAAAATAGGAAAGCTTTGTGAATATGCTGCTAAAAATCCGTTGCGTATCCCAAAGGTATAATTGGTCTGTGCAAATCGTTATATCTAATAGTGTGTTGATATTCACTGGTGTCAAAATCTGGAAGTAAAAATTAGCGTTATTATCTAATAGTTGTTGAAAAGGTTCTCCAAGAGTTGTCTACCATGGAGATGGCAAATTCGGATTTTACATGCTAAACATTCTTATCTTTGTTCATGGAAATAATATTTGTAAGCTTTGTTCCCACTGTTGTGCTCTCTCAATATCTTGATTTGATAACTCTCCAGGGAACTTCATCATACACAAACTCTCTAGAAAGTAAAGCTTGGTTGAAGGTTTTTTTTTTTTTTTTTTTTTTTTTTTTTTTTTTTTTTTTTTTCCGGATAATATATTGCTCAACGGGGTAAAGGTATAATGAGGACATGGGTGGTGCATATGGGGCCTCTTGATGCAGGACAACAAAAGCTACTCGACTATTCTATTTCTGCCACTAAAAGTCAGTACAAACTGGAGAGAGATGCCAAGAAAATCCTATTTATTTCCAACCTAATCCGAGTGAATTTATTTTCTTTAATATTATTTATTGAGATATAAGACAATAATAAAGCAAACCTTACTTGAATCGTGAAGAATTACGAATTAGGATAGAGGTAAATGGATGTACACGCTGTTATTAGAACCTTTAAACTAGAGTTATCCATAACACCCCCACTATATGAAAGTGAGTGTAGGCCTTATGTCTCAAAATCCTTGTCGGACTATAATTATGTCTCAAGATCTTTATCTTCTTGTAACAAATAACTTAAAGGTTATTTCTCCACCCAAAAAAGAAAGAAAACAACAACAACAAAGGTTAGATGCATAAATTGCAATTCCTCTGAAGAAAAAATATATCTTTTAATACTTAGGATAAACTTTTACTAGTTCTCATCTAAATTTATCTTGTCTATCGAATTATTGATCATAAATCTTTCAATATAGAGCAGCTTTTATTGTTTTCATTTCAATAAAGTACTCAAATTACTTTTTAATTACATATTGTAATTTATTTGTAAATATGCTAAACATAAAAACTTGTTTCACCTTTCGAAAAAGAGAGGGAAAAAAAAGAGTCTTTTCATTAGTGTGTCAATAATCACATTCCACATGTCCATGATTTATGAGTAAGGGTGCGCTTGTGTAGAGCGGCTGCGTTTGCGTTTGTTTCCCTTGCATTTTTTTTGGCTGGTCCATGGCATTGTTCATGGACCAACCAAGTGCTAAAAATAGGTGAACAATAATTTGTTGTAATAAAATATATTTTGCTACAGTGTTTTCAGCAATAAGTTTTCAGTTTTCAGCAAAATAAACGGTATCCAAACGCACACTAACAATCACATTCTCAATCCTTTTTTTTTTTTTTTTTTAGGTTTCACACATTCTCATCACACATTCTTTTTCCGTGAGACAATGCTGGGCTATGTCTTTGGTTGTGTCGGCTATGCAGCTTTGGCAGGTATCAGCAGGGAGGTTTTCGCGGCAGAGGAAGAGGCCATAGACAGTGTCGACGAAGTTCCCGGCAGTGGCGTTGTAGAATTCAATGTTGCGTGTGGCGTTGGATGAGAGGTAAGTGAAGAGGTTATGTAAAATCAGAAAATGCAAAGAACTTGCAAATAGCTTTGAGAGAAAAAAGAACTCTGTATTCACTCATCAAATTGTTACAAGCGATTACCAAAATAATTAGCTACAAGTGTTTATATATAAAAAGAAAACAGGGGCTAGACTTGGCGCCCAAAATGCATAACTAACTACTCAAAACTACAACCAATGAACTAATGACAACTGGCACAAAGTATAACTAACTGCTACAACTATTGCTTAAATGAAACGGTGTGTTTTCCCTTTAGTTTCTTTCTTGCCATTTTATATTTGCAACCTCTGTTCTCATTGTCATTTTGCTCATTTCTGTTACTATTGTCATTTAGCTCATCTTCAACACCCCCCCTCAAGTCCAGTGTCTTAAATTCTGTGACTTGAACTAAACTAGCTTCCTTCAAAGACTTTGGCTGAAATATATCCTTTAAACCCAATTTACTTGATAGTCTTGTAAATGCTCCCATGCCTAAAGCGTTAGTAAATATGTCAGCAACTTGGGAATTAGTTGCTACATGGAATGTCTTGATTTTACCTTCCAAAATCTTGTCCCTGACCAAATGACAATCAACTTCTATATGTTTGGTTCGTTCATGGAAAATTGGGTTTGTAGCTATGTATAAGGCTGCTTGATTATCACATAACAACATGGCAGGCCTGTGATGACCAATTTTCAAGTCCTTAAGCAGCTACATTACCCAAGTAATCTCACAAGCCATACTAGTCATTGTCCTATATTCAGCTTCTGTAGAGGATCTAGACACCACTCCTTGCTTCTTAGACCTCTAGGATATCAAAGAATCCCCCAAATACACTGCATATCCTGTGAGAGACCTACGGGTATCAGGGCATCCAGCCCAATCTGCATCACAAAAGGACTTAATATGCAATTCTATATTGCTAGGGAAGAAAATCCCTTTTCCTGGTGAAGCTTTGATGAACTGAAGTACTCTATGTGCTGCCAACAGATGAGGTTCTCTAGGCTATGACACAAATTGGCTCAATCTATGCAAAACATATGTTATATCAGGCCTTGTCAAAGTTAAGTACAATAATCTTCCTATAAGCCTTCTATACATCCCTAGTTCAGCATGTAATTTTCCCTCATACTTAGACAATCTTAGGTTTTGTTCCATAGGGAATTTGACTGGCTTGCAGCCTATAAAACCTATGTCTTTCAATATTTCTAAGGCATATTTTCTGTTACAAACTCATGGGTAGAACTCACCCTTGAAAACCGACTTGCAAGGGGAAGGTGTCCAAGAGCTTATAAACACATGATTAAGCTTACATTTAACCAATGTGGGACACTAGGATCATAACATACCACCACGCTCCACAGCCGACGTCCACAACGGCTCACTTTAGCGATACTAACCCGTTGATAGCCCTTTCTCTTTTTGGTGGCTCCACTCAACTATCAATAATTTTAATCCAGCCTCTAGGTTGCCCCTTCCGGGATCCCACCACAAAGCCGCAACTCATTTGATCCTATACTCAATGAGCTACACCCGATTAATCAGGGTGATGGTTGGTTCTGATACCAAATGTTACAAACTCATGGGTAGAACTCACCCTTGAAAACCGGCTTGCAAGTTGAGGGTGCCCAAGAGCTTATAAACATATGATTAAGCTTACATTTAACCAATGTGAGACACTAGGATCATAACATTTTCTTTATGTCAAACTAATAACTGCATCAGTCCTTGCCACTTCTAAACCCAAGAAGTACCTTAATGAACCAAGGTCCTTCAAATCAAATTGATCATCAAGAAACTTCTTTAAGGCAGTAACACAAGTAGGATTATTCCCTGTAAGCAAAATATCATCAACATAAACCAAAAGAACAGTAAAAGAAGCTCCTTATGAATGTGTGAACATGGAGTAATCTGATTTGGACTGCACAAACCCCATCTGCAATATGGTAGTTGAAAACTTTTCAAACCATTGTCTTGAAGCTTGTTTAAGACCATAGAGACTTTTATTCAACTTGCAAACTAAACCCTCCCCCTTGCTGTGAAAACCAGGTGGTAAAGACATGTAAGCATCCTCAACTAAATCACCATGCAAGAATGCATTATTGACATCCATTTGGTGCAAAAACCATCCTTTCACAGCAACCAAGGAAAGCACAATCCTGACAGAAACAGACTTAGCAACAGGGGAAAAAGTTTCAGAATAGTCAAGACCAAGTTTCTGAGTGAAACCCTTAGCAACCAAACGAGCTTTATACCTTTCAATTGACCCATCAGGAGGTAAAGGAGGTAAAGTCTAGGTATTGTTCACTTCCAAAGCCTCAATGTCTTTGTCCATAGCAGCCCTTCACTCAGGAAACTGAATAGTCTGATGAAAGGAAACAGGCTCTTAAGGAGCAGCATTGACTGCTAGGACAAAGGATTTAAATGTTGAACCCAAGTGAGAATAACTCAAGAAATCAGAAAGAGCATAAGGCAGACCAGATTGAGGTTTGGCACTAACAACAGTCTTACAAGAATAATCTAATAGGTAAAAAGGAGGAATATGAGGTCTAGTAGACTTTCTTAAAGGAGGTTGGACAAGCTAAGCAGTAGGTATGACAGCTAAATCAAGATCAGGAGCATGGATAGGGTCTGGTATAGAAGTATGGACAGTAGGTTCTAATGGAATAGGATCTAGGAGAGAAGTGTGAGTGGTAGGTTCTAATGTAATAGGATCAGATGGTGAAGCAACTGAATCAGAGGAAGCGAAAGAGTCTGGAATGGAAGTATCAAGAGGAATAGAATGAGCAGGAGAAGTGGAAGAAAGGCAATCAGAAGTACAAGAAGAATCAGAAGTGACATGAGGAAAGACAAAATCAGTCAAGTAAGAAGTGGAAGGAGAAGATTCAGAAGCGCAAGGAAAAATAGATTCATAGAACACTATGTCTCCAAAAATGTAAACAGAATTAGTAGCAAGATCTAATACTTTGTAACCTTTAATGCCATGAGGATAGCCCAAAAACACACACTTTTTGGACCTAGGTGCAAATTTGTGTCTGTCAGAAGGTGAGGTAGAGATAAAACACAAACAACCAAAACACCTAAGATGTGCATAAGAAGGTGGAGTATGAAAAAGCATTTCATAAGGTGTTTTATTACCCAAAGACTTAGAAGGAACCCTATTGATCAAGTGAACAGCAGTGAGAATGCAATCACCCCAAAAACACAAGGGTACTTGAGATTGGAACCTTAATGCTCTAGCAACATTAAGGATATGTTGATGCTTCCTCTCAACAATGGCATTTTGTTGAGGAGTATCAACACAAGACAGTTGGTGCAAAATGCCATTAGAGTGAAAGAAATCTTTAAGGTAAAATTCAGTGCCATTATCACTTCTAATGGTCCTAATGGTTCTGTTGAATTGAGTTTTGACCATATTAGTAAACACTACAAGAAATCTGGGTTTAGGCGGCGTTTTTTTTTAGCGACGTTTTTAAATTTGCCGCTATAAGTAGTATATTGTGACGTTTTTAAAAAACGTCGCTAAAGAGTGAGCCTTTCAATAGCAGTGTTTCTTAAAACGCCGCAAAAAGTACAATTTTAGTGGCGTATTTTTTGTTTATAGCGACGTTTTTAAAAAACGTCGCTATAGTTATTAAAGAACACCCCAGCATATAGTCCAAAAAATTTTGTGAAAACATATAGTGACGTTTTTGGAAACATATAGCGACGTTTTCAAAACGTCGCTATATGTTTCCCCAAAATTTTTGTCCTTTTCCCACTCAAAATTTCGCTGAGTGGGAAAGTTCCCACCATTTTGTCCTTTTTTTTTTCTTTTTTTTGTCTCATTTCCCTACATGTTTTTTCATTCCTTTTTCTTTCTTATCATTCTTTTTTTTTTTTCTCAGACAAACTTCCCTTCCCACTTCTATATTCTCTCCCCCCCCCCCACCCTTATCACTTCTTCACACTTAGCCACCGCCAGCCATTGCCGCCGGCCTTGCCACCGCTAGCCACTGCCGACCCACCGATCCACAAGCTCTTCCCTCTCACTGCCAGCACCATACCTTTTTCCCTCTTTTTTGGTGTTCAAGTTTCTTTAAAGTGTAAGTATTTGTGTTTTAGCTTATGGGTTTGCTTTGATTTGGTTTTTTTTTTTAATGGGTCATGGAGTTTTTGTGTTTTGGCTTATGGGTTTGCTTTGATTTAGTTTTTCTTTAATGGGATATGGAACTTTTGTGCTAATTTTTGTTGTTTGCTTGTTTTGGTTGGATTTTGGTACAGAAAACTCTTATTCAAATTTGGATTTTTGAGCAAAAAGACCTGAGCATCAAAGGCAAAATCATTGTAAGTTTATGTACAAGTTTGTAAATCTTGTATTTTTTTTTTCTACAATTTTTCTATAGTGTAGACTTTGAATTTTTTTACTGTACTTTGTTTTAATATTGTCATAGTTTGGGTGGTTGTTGTTGTTTTTTTTTTGTTTTTTTTTTTTTTTTTTTGGTATAGGTAGACAAGTGTTTTGTTACAACCACATTTATTTTGGAAGTATTGTACTTTGTTTAATATTGTCATAGTTTAGGTGGTTTTTTTTTTTTTTTTTTTTTGGGTAGGTAGACAAGTGTTTTGTTCAATTCAAGATGATACATGTATTGAATCTATGGTTAATGTGTTAGTGTGGACATTTGATATTGTGGAATATTGATGATAGGTATATTTAATCTATTACAAGTTTATTGCAGGCTTATGTTAATTATTGTTGAATTTTAAGTAGGTTTACATAGCATTTTTAATATTTTAAAAGAAAAATAATGAGCAGGTTTTGCGACGTTTTAAAAACATCACTAAAAAGTAAAAGGACAAATGGTTTTGCGACGTTTTTGAAACGTCGCTATTGGTGTGATTATTTGCAGCGTTTTATAAATGTCGCTAAATGTATTTTCCTACATTATATACAAAAATGTTATATTATTTAGTGACGTTTTATAAAGCATCACTACAAGTTTTTGAACGCCACTAAAGAGTCACATATAGCGATGTTTTTCGAAATGTCGCAATTAAACCTATAGCGACCGCTCTATTGCAACGTTTTTGAACATCACAAAAAAAAAAAAAAAAAAAAAAACGTCGTTGTAGACCATTTGTGTCTATAGCAACATTTTTTGGGTTTTTAGTGACGTTTTACAAACGTCGCCTAAACCCAGATTTCTTGTAGTGAAAATTTGGAATTAAAAACTGAGTGTTTGACTTAAGTTTGAGCAAATATACCCAAGTACACCTAGAAAAGTCATCCACAATGGTTAAAAAGTACTTATAACCTTCAACAGTACAAGTGACAAAAGGACCCCAAAGATCACAATGAATCAAGTCAAAAGGAGCAGAAGAAACATGAGTACTTATAGGGAAAGGAAGCTTCTTTTGTTTTGAAAAGTGACAAACATCACAACATATAGTTTTATTAAAAACATCAATGTTTACAACACCTTTTAACAATTGAAGTTTAGAAAATGAAGGATGTCCTAGTCTAGTATGCCACAAATCTGTGCTTGAAAGAGGACTGGTAGCAGTAGTGAGAGCAGAAGACCTTTGCTAATATGAGGAATCCAATAGATACAAGCCATTGCTCTCTCTACCCTGACCAATCATGCTCCATTGAGCAAGGTCCTGAATGAAGCAACAATTACCAAGAAAAATGAGACAACAAAACAAAGTTTTGGTAAGTTTGCTAACTGAAATCAGATTAAAACCAAAAGATGGAACACACAACACATCACTTACAACAAGAGTAGAAGAAATATGCATAGTGCCCACATGTGTGACTAAGGCTTGATCCCCATTTGGCAAATAGACACAAGTATTAACAATGGAAGTAATAGAAGTAAATTGAGACACTGAATGAACCATATGATCAGTGGCACTAGTATCTATAATCCAAGAATCAAATTTGAAAGCAGTCTTATCAACTACTTAAGCAGAAAACACAGAATGAGAAAAATTAGGAAGGATCCAAAAAGGATTACCTAGGAAGTTTGAAGAACTAGAGGCTGAATTGGAAGAAGAAGGTAAGGATAATGGTATCTGTGGTGAAGCAAAAATGGTATTGGGTGTCATGACAGAAGCTACATGACTAGTTTGAGTGCCAAAACCTGAACCTGAACCTGTAATTGCATACCCTTTGAGAAAAGAGAGTAATTGCTCACATTGAGCTGGAGAAATAGGACATTGAGGCTGAAAGGAGTGAGGATTTTGCTGCAGAAAGGAACCACTAACAGAACTGCCAGATGCACCATGTGCAATGCCAAAAGGTTTGTTTGCAACACCATTTTGAAAACCAATCTGAGCACCAAGAGGAGCATTAACCAAATTCTGAATCATACCATCAGATTGGACTCCTAAGGTAGGCAAACCATTGGATTGAACATTAGGGAAACCAATGTTATTGGTATCAAACCCAAAGGGACCTGAAACTTGATTGGCCATTGACTTATTACCTCCTTTAGGCTTATAACCAGGAGGATATCTGTGGAGCTTATAGCACTTATCTGCTATATGTCCAGTGAAACCACAATAGGTACAAACATGTCTATCTTTCTTTCCTTTCCCACCACCTTTATTTTGACCTTGATTACCTTGAAATGGCCTATTGTTATTCACATACATTGCCACAACATCCAATTGCTGAACCACATTGACAGTATTTCCTATATACCTCATTTTCTCTTCTTGCAAAACTAAAGAACATACTTTGCTAAGAGAAGGAAAAGGTTCAATAAGCAAGATTTGCCCAATCAGATTCCCATAGCTATCATTCAAGCCCATCAAAAAACGAAAAACATGTTCTTTGTGTTGTGCATCTAACTGAGATGACTTAGAACCACAAACACAAGCACAAGTGCAAACAATGAAAGGTTGATTATTCACAAACTCATCCCATAAAGTCTTGAATTTGGTAAAATAGGAACTCACCGAGAGTGATCCTTGAACCAAATGTGAAATCTCCTTTTGCAACTCAAACAATCTTGGTGTGTTATCCTGAGAAAGCCTGTTTTTGAGATCAATCCACAAGTCTTTTGCAGAATTGATGTATATCACACTAGCCTTAAGATCAGGATTGAGTGAATTGGTTAGCCATGAAAGGATTGTAGTGTTGCACCTGTCCCAAGAATTGAACAAAGGTGAAGTTGGATTTGGTTTTGAAATTGAACCATTAACAAATCCAAACTTGTTTCTGGAACTCAAAGCCAGAAACACAAATCTCGCCTAAGTCATGTAATTCTCAGGACCAGTGACAGGTTGAGATGTGAGAATTAAACTAGGATTCTCATTTGCTGGTAAGAAATAGGGATTATTAGCAGATTCATCTGCTATAGCTGCACTTGCAGTTGGTGTAGATGAAGACGAAGGTGCACTTGATGAATCTGAAGCCATGAGAAACTAAGAAATCTAATTCAGAAAGAAAATCTTTGTTTGGTTGGTAGGAAAATGAAAGAAAATGTGCTCTGATACCATGTAAAATCAGAAAATGCAAAAGAGAAATCCAAAGAGCTTGCAAACAGCTTTGAGAGAAAAAAGAACTCTGTATTCACTCATCAAATTGTTACAAGGGTTACCAAAATAATTAGCTACAAGTGTTTATATATACACAGAAAACAGGGGCTAGACTTGGCGCCCAAAATGCATAACTAACTACTCAAAACTACAACCAATGAACTAATGACAACTGGCACAAAGTATAACTAACTGCTATAACTATTGCTTAAATGAAACGGTGCATTTTCCCTTTAGTTTCTTTCTTGCCGTTTTATATTTGCAACCTCTGTTCTCATTGTCATTTTGCTCATCTCTGTTACAATTGTCGTTTAGCTCATCTTCAATAGGTTATTGAGATTGGATTGGTAGGTACTGTTGGTGGTGAAAGTGGTGGTGTTTGGACAGTTATGATAGACGTAAGTTGCAACGGCCTCAGTTCTGGTATGGCTGAGGAAGCTGATCAGAAAGTAGGAGAGGACCAAAAGGGTCGTGCACAGTTTGAATCTGCAAGGCTGAGGCAACCCCATTATCATGATCAGCTCAACCTCTTGTGCTTTCTGCAACGTACTACAATGTTTTCTATAGTAAGAAACTTTTAACACTAGCTAGTCAACAAAATAATAAGTCAAGCCACCAGGGGCGGCTACACATTCACTTCAGGGGGTTCACTCAACCCCCTGACTTGAAAAAAAAAATATATATATAATATTACTTTACTAATTTAATTTACTCATAAAAATATTTTTGCACACCTTAGTTCAAATCTTGTACACCCTGATTACATATTAGCTTATTCTACAATCAAACAACAATTTAGTGTATTATTTATGTATAGATGAGTGTGGTTGTGTGGGTTAATAATTATATGAACAAAGTTTAGCTACAAAATTGGTTGTAACCTTAGACTACAACCTTACTCAATAAAATAAATATTGCTATATATTTTGAAAATTTAACCATTGAATTGCATGTTCTTTACACTCTTAATACACATGTCAAATTTTGTGTCAATCAGATATTATTTACTATATAATTTATAAGCTTATATTTTAAGCATAATTTTAAACTACATAAACTAACAATTAAAACAATTTATTGATAGCATAGATATTGATATTTAATTTTCTTGAAATTCTACAAGCATAGAGGATATAAGAAGAAGATGCAATCCAATGGTGGAATTCTCAAAATTGACCTCCAATAAAAATATATTGAGTAAGGTTATAAATTTAGGCTACAACCAATTTTGTAGCTAAACTTTCTCCTAATTATATGGTGCAAGTGGGGTTGAGTTTTGTCATTTAATTTAAAATATTTATATATAAAAAATGACAAATATATAACCACAATTGCATAAAAACAAAAATATTATACAAACTTAACAAAATAAAATAGTCATACTTACATTAACAATAGATAATGACAATTAATAATAAACTATTATTAGACGATTTCAAAATATGAAAACTTGTAGAATGAAATTGTAAAACTTCATGTATTTGTGTGTGTGTTTTTTTTTTTGATAACTCAATATATTCAAGTTCTTTTCCTTTATATTAAATTTTGTTTAATTTAAGTTTCCTAATGACCTCCTAGAAAAAATTCTTAGAACCGTGGTTGAGCCACCTTGATCTTTTTATTAATTAATTCGTACGACTTTGTCGTCACTGAGGAAAAGACCAAAGAGTAACGAAGAAGACTCACAAATCTTACGCTTCGGTGGGTGGAATAGTCTCTGACAGTTGGTCAAAGAGAGTCACGTCTACAAGTTTACGTGTAGTAGCAATTCCATAGAAAAATTTATTTTAGGAGACCATCTCATATCATCTCACAAGTTACATAAGTTATATTTGCATCTAATCACATGAGCCATCATCTCATAAAATAAAAAATTTCCTATCATTTTTTATTCAATTTGATTTTTTTTAAATTAGATTTAAACTTTTTTTTTATATTTATTTTAAGGTTTTTAATGTAATTAAAATTCTTTTTTAGTAAGATACCATTTGTTTAAAAGAATTTTTACCATTTTTTTTTTCTTCCTTAATTGACATAGTATAGACAATATAGGCTTTTCATGAACTGAAAAAACTGCAAAAATTTACACAAGAAATTCAAAAAGTATAAAAGTTTTAGTAAAAATCATCAATGCCTCGAACGAAATTGAGTGAAAATTGGTGACATGAAGGGAAATAGGATTAGGAGCAAACCTCGTGTCCAAAATCCCAGCTGCCTTACACACAAATTCCTTCGCCAAGGCCCTAAAATCTTCATAATTTTTTTTTTTATCTGTGTTTTAGTGATTTTTTTTTTCATTATAACTTTTAATTTAAAAATCAGAATAATTTCATAACACTTTCATAACAAATTTTAGGTGGCAAGTTATTACTTGCTATTAATGGTGGGTAAAAAAATTAATTTCAATAAGAGGTTCAAATTAAAATCAATAACAAATACCACCTAGAATTTGTTGTGAAAATGTTATAGATGTAGCACTTCTCAAAAAGAAAATACCCAATAGATGGACAGTTCCTTAGCCTATGGTCTTCCAAATACACTAAAAAAATATCCAGATTCTCGTTTCCAAATCACTAGAGAATTAGAGATCAACATTAAAAACAAAATAAAACAAAGTAAAATAAAATAAATATGTCTTTGTTACTATGTGTGCGCTATGCACTTGTCCCTTGCTTCGCCAATCATCTTGTTGTTAGCTCGTGGTTGTCAGCTCACTATTCCAGTGGCAAGCCAGAACTGTTAGAATTTAGACCCCTGAAAACACAGATTGTTTAACCTAATTTAGAGCCAACTTGTTACTAAGTTAAATTAAACAGATCTAGGTTAAACAAGTATCAATCATATCATAACAGCGGAAAAGTAAAGAACACAATCATATGATGACTCAGGAAAATCAATGAAACAGTCCAGTTTCAAGGTAAGAAACTTGAGGAGGATTTAAAATAAACAATCTACAAGGCAACAATTTACTAAGATAGGTTCTTTAGTTATTTGATATTTAGTTTAAGAAAAAAAAAAAAAAAAAACTGTAGACTCTCCAATTTATACCCTACCAATATCCAGAGTCTTAGGGGCTGTTTGGTACTAGACTTTAAACAACAGTTTTCAGTGTTTAAACATTGAAACATGTATTTCCATAATACTTTTTAACCCACACGTATTTTCACAATACTTAAACAACTATACTAGAAATCTCTAACCAAACGGCCCTTAATCCATACCAAAACTAATATAGCTTAATTATATAGGTCCAACAACCCACATCACAAGGTTCAAGCCCATTTTAGACATGTTTTTAAGTTACTGTGAGAAAAGGTTTGAGGCTAGAATGAAGAGATAAGGTGAGACTCATTTGCCTCAAGTCTCTTTTGGGATTTGGGTTCAAAGGATTTAGTGGTTCAGTGGTTGCCCCATTAATCCACTCTATATAAGTGAATATAGTGAAACACTATGTTAGCAAGTGTATTTTGATGGCTAAACCCTACTAATTTGAGCACAACAGTGATGAAACTTATGATAAGCAAGCTTGCTCAAAAACTGACTCAAATATGGCCCATATTTTAGCTCAAACTTTTGTTTTGTTTTGTTGAGAGAGAGAGAGAGAGAGATTTTAGCTTCTAGTCACAAAAAGAATTAACCATTGTTGTTTTTATTTTTAAAATATTTCGGATGTAATTTATTACTCTTACATTGGGGCCTTCTTTCCTTTGTTTGTTTGTTTTTTTTTTTTTTTTTTTTGACTCTTTTTCTCCTTTTTTTTTTTTTTTTTTTTTTTGGCTATAATTTTGGGTTTAATTTATTCATTTTACAAATTTCACTTGTTTAATTTTTTTTTAAACTAAAGAACTAACTAAATTGGTTAAAATTTGAGAAACTTCCTCCATTTGAGGGCCTTAAGCGGTCGCCTAACTAGACTAAAGCAAGAGCCGCCCTGGATATGGGCTAAGCTGTTGAAAAGCCAAAGGTGAGGTGGGTTTTCGTGTCATAAACCTCTTTTAGGATGAAGTGATTGCCCCCATTAATTAATTAACATTTCATTAGTGACTGTAGTGAAACACTGTGTTAGTAGGTGTATCCCATGACGGCTAAAATCCTATTGATTTGATCATAACAGTGATTTAATTCCATCTCATTTTGTCACATGCTTTTGACATGTCAATCTCTAGGGTTGCAGACCCTTGTTTTCTTTCTTTTCCTTTGAATGTAGCTATAAATTTCTCATTTCAACCATTCGTTATCAGCGATGTCTCTATCTAGGAAAAGTCATTTTTGAAAGCTGTGATTAATTAGAGTTTTCAACCAATGTTTTAGTATCTTGTCTAGCACTAGTGGCGGAGCCAAAAATCAACAACTGTGAGATTAATTATTCAATCTAAAAGCTCAAAAATGTGTTGAAAACACAAGAGTTGTTTAGACCCCCAAATTAAAGTTACGGCTTGATCGATTTTACACTAACTTAGTACTAAGTGCGGAATAATGTAAATGCGAGCGGATAAACAAACAAGCTACTCTAATCCATATTAAAAGCAACACAACAGTAAAATGGAAATATAAAAGAGTAGGGAAGAAAGATGCAAACACAAGATAACACGCTGATGTGTTATCGAAGAGGAAACTGAAGTACTCGACGTAAAACCTCTCCGCTGCCCTCCAAAAGGTAATCAATCCACTAGACAATCAGTTGGGATACATGGGTTAGCAAGAGACCCTCCAAGCCTAATCTACCCGATGTACCTAAGCCCTCCAAACTCCTACTCCAACAAGACTTCTCGGAACCGTGTCTTGTCTAGCCTTCCGGATCCCGCAACAAGCTCCATGTTGCATCTGCCATCTTTGGCTTCTTCCTATGCTTCCCAGTGGCACCAAACTATCACTTGACACTCTGAAAGGATGTGGTAAGTGTTTGGACTATCAACCTCTCAATGATATGGAAATTGAGAGGTAGGAGTTGAGGAAAATCCACAAGCAATTGTGTAGAGGATTGTGGGTATAACAATCTCTAACTCTCAAGGTGTTTGGCTAGGGTTTTCTCTCAAAAGCACTCCTTAACATTTATGGGTAATGTGGGTATAAATAGTGTAGGGACAAAAAGTGTGTATCAGAATTAACAGTCTGGCAAAACAGAGTGTCTCGCGGGAAGACCTTACCCGCGAGATACTCGCGAGACACAGCTGTCTCCATCCTGTCTTGACTCTTCGCATTCCAGCATGTACAAGTCACATGAGTCACTTCACAGGATGCTTAGTCGCGAGATACCCGTGAAAACTCTTCAGTCTTCAATTGCTTGAGTCTTCACACTCTCTCTCTCTATCACACAACCCTTCCAATCAAATCCCACAATAAATACAGGTTACAAAAGATTGAATAAAATTACAATCAAATTTGGCACGGAATTAAAGCCAACAAAACACGTAGTTGTAAATCACAACTTTACAATCTCCCCCTTTGGCTATTTCGTGACAAAACCCCTAAAACAGACTCTAGACTTAAACGTGAGTTTAGGAACAGTGGCAAAACTCACTCACACCTAATCTAAAAGCTGTGAAGCACTTGCACGTATGTACCTGTAACCTGAAACGCTTGCACACAAACAAAACTTTCATTAAGCTTATGACAAGTTGAATACAAGGTACGTATATGAGCAAGTAAAATGCGATCAAGTTAGTAAACACAATAGAACATGTAAGCATATCTTGATCAAATAGGATCAGTCATTAAAGAATGACTACAATGAACATTTAGCAAGTAAATGCTCATCCGGACATGCAATGCAATTAAGATCAATCTAACGGATCAATTGCATGTCCAACACTCAACCAATGCAAAATACACGAAGTATTTGCATCTAGGATACAAAATCCTACTAAGGGCACAAGAGTGAGGTACTTAAGACATATTAGCAATATCTTAAAAGAACAAAAAAAATGCTACAAAGCAATAAGATAAACACAAATACTGAATAAACTGAAATTAAAAGACAGAGTACTAAAGCTTTAAATGAAAGCAGTAAAACAACATAAGCAAAAATAACTATCCAAGAGTTATAAAAGCTGAAACAGTTTAAACCATAACATAAATAAAACTGAACCGCCTGTATGAATCAATGTTTCTAAGCCTAAGCTATGTCAATGCTCTGCTCCCCCTCAAATGTGCAAGCTCCCCCTCAAAAAATTTCTCCCCCTTTTTGACCGGAATGGCCAAAGAGGCTAGAACTGATCAGACTCTGAATCTGATCCCTACGCCATGGACAAGTCATCGATTTGTGAAGATAATGCAGTGATCTGTCCCTGGACGTAAGCAAACTGGGTCGCGGTGTGCTACACATGGGAGTCTAGCATGGTGAACATCTAGTCCACTCTATCCAGGAGGCGATCAAGTCTGTCTGGTCCTCGTGTTGGTGCAGAAAAGGATGGCTGTGTTGAAGTCTCTGGAGCAGAAGTGAATCTATCAATCTCCTCCTCTGTATCTCCACCCTCGTCCTTAACACGATCCTGTGGTATCGTATGCACACCTGTTTTGGAGCCCTTGATGTAAGCTGTGTTCCTAGTGACTGTGTGTGCACCAATGGGATAGTTCCTCTGAACCACAGTGAGACCACTCGGGAGTTTGAGCCTTGTTGTCGCAATTAGGCCCATAATGAGTGAGGGAAAGGGCATTACAGTCCTTGAATTCTGCTTCTCAATGCTCTTTTTTAACAAATGGAAGATGTGTCCACAAACATCAATCTCCTTGTAGGTGAAGAGATCGTACAGAAACTTTGTCCTTGGAGCTGACAGTGTAGTGAGGTTAGTGACCGAATACAGGTTATGGATCATCATATATGCCAATGTCCTCATCTCTGGTGAAAATGGGATTGTATTCATGGATGACTTCTTCGGTGTACCACCAAATATTTGGACCATCTCCTCAGTTGATCCCAATCTGTCTTTATATTGGACTGTGATTGGCTGTGAGGGAGGACGAATTTCTAAGAACTCCTAAATGCTGTCCCTGGTGATGACAAACTCTTTGTGTCTCACCCAGCAGTCAATACGATCCCCTTCCACACTAGAATTAGAGAAAAACTCTCTAACAATCTCCGAATACACTACTCCAACTGGATTCAGCAGTTTTGTCCATGTCCTTTCCTTGAACACTTCGGGAATGAAGGTGTCCTCAAGGGTTTCCAACTTAACAAACCTTTCCATGATAATGGTTGCTCTTTTGTATCAGTCATTATACTTCATATCAGCCTCAGCAGACTTGAAGTTATCAGAATCAGTGCGTGCACGTTTTGTAGATTTCTTGGTCGCAGAATGTTTGGTAGGAGACATCTACACAAGTATCACAGATAACAAGAAACAAATGCAAAAACACAAACACAGAACACAAAACTTGATTAGATTCAAGTTAGTTCAAAACAAAGGTAAAACAACCTAAAACAGAGCAAAAACAACTAAAAAACAGAGCAAATAAACTCAAACAGCATGCTAAGGTGTTAAACCAAGTAAGCATAAGCACACTGCATGAATTAAGTAACTGTGTCTGTGTGTATGCCTAGGCAATGCATGTGCTAGTGCATGTGTGTGCAACATGAGATGCAAGCGGTGTGCCTAGTGTGTGCATGGCATGGCATTGAGGCACAAAATGGACAACGTGTGAAAAACACACAAACACTGACCAAAACATGATAAACATGGTCAGTCAAGACAAAATCCAATCATTGGAACTCACTTGAGTCCAATTCAGCACAAGAATGTCACTAGGACATTTTGTCAAACACCTAACATGCAACAAAGTACACAGATGATGAAAAATGCACGAACAAAATGAAAATTGCCTCAATACATGCTCAAACTGCCACATGGGGCCAACACAAATACACAAACATCAAATGGACTCAACCCAAACAAAGATTTGGAAAAAATTTCACAAAATTAAGAACCCTAACCCAATTTTCAAAACCCTAAGCTAAAATCTGCATAATCTAAAACACAAATGAAGACAATGTTTAGGAAAACATACCTTGAAGTGATTTTGCAGAGATTTTTGCTTGAAAGTGATGGGATTTGAGTGAAAAAAAATTTTGGGTTGAAGGGGGGTTCGAGAGAGTCTAAGCGAGGGAAATGAGAGTGTTTTGAAAACCTGTCACATCTGCCTTATAAAACTGAAAACACGCGTTTTTCGCGGGTTAGAAAGTCGCGAGATTAGTCGCGAGACACACTAAAGCTTTCGCGAGAAGCTCTTAGTCGCGACACAATTGCGAGACAGTCGCGATAACCTCTGTATGAACTTGAAAAATTTCCAGTTTTTGCCTAAAAACATTTTGCGAGAAGCTGTTAATCACGAAATACTCGCGAGACAGTAGCAAGATTCTCTGTGTGAAATGACAAAAAGATTGATTTCCCTTTAGCACATTTCGCGGGAAGCTCTAAGTCGCGAGCTTCTCGTGAAACAACCTCTAAACCAGTTTTTTTGAAGAAAAACACAAAAATGCATTTTTTGAACAAAAACTAAAAGTACGAAAGTATAAAATCACTTTTAAAAACAAATAAAACACTTAAAAATCTTTTTGGGTTTGATCAGCAAATACTTAAGCATACACATAACATTTGAACATGTATAGTCACACAAATGAGATAAGCATTAATTGAATCGAAGTCTTGTGTGTTGTGGGTGAGTATCAAATGTGGAATAATCCTTAGACCAGAGTGAAGCTTCAATGATCAATTCAATCAAGTCATACACAACTGATACTGAGGCAAGTGGACTATCTCAATTATAGAAATGAACATATATGACCACCCACAAGAGAATGATTACAAAACGTAGAAGCTTTTCATTTGGCTTCTGCATAAATCATAACAATTGATCCTTTTTGGATTATACATCTCCTTTTTGAGATCGGTGCTTGAAACTTTTGATATTTCAATATTGAGAGATAGCCTTTGGCTTTTTGAGCACCATACATTTCAATACAAGAGTCGATTTCCCTTTTTCCTAGTCAAATACTAGTATGTGCGACAGGCTCTTGCAGCTCATTCTCTCTTTTCATTTTGAGATTTACATTTGGTGAGCTCTATTGCAAAAACATAAAAATAAAGGTGGGAAGATATATAGGCACAAGTCTATGCAAGTATCAAGACCATCAAAACTATTGACCAATCATTCATGACAAGCTTGAAAATCTATTTACAACAAACACACAAAGTTTTCAAGATTTCTCCAACAAAGATATATGTGCATACATAACAAGCTAAGCTCGTAAATGCACTACACCATTAGTACGAAGGTACTAGGCCAAACTCACATGTGATATACACAACACAAGTGATCAAACTTTTTGGAGATTTTTCAATTTTTATGGGTTTTTGAATTTTTTGAACACACTCAAAAACAGAACAGGAAAAGTAAGATCAACAAATAGGTATAAACCAAAACAAGTAAAATGCAAATATCAAAGCATGTGAGACCTAAACACCAGATGTGCAACAATGAACATAATAGGTTCACATAAGAGATAGAGTTCAAGGAATGATACCGACACCAATAGGGCGCCCACTTTAGTAAGGAGTTACTAAAGTTTATGTTTATTGAAATCGGATTTCAATAAATATGAATAACTAAAAGATTAAACCAGGTACTCAAGTATAAAATAGTTGTTTACAAAGTGACAGTTTATTATGACTTTGTTCACTACAGATATTTCATGGAGGGGTCGAATGATATCATTAGAGTCTTGGGATATAATTTATTAATAAGGCCTAGAGTGCAATTATATTTATATAGTGGTATTAAATATAATTAATGGTAACTTTGGACTTGTCAAGAGTTGACAAATAAGCCTAAGGCTCATTGGAGCTAGAGTCTTATCTGTTCCCTTTGGTCCCATCTCAAGCCACAAACTCAAGCCTAATTAGGCAAGCCCAAAAGGCTAACCCAATTAGATAATCAGTTTTTATTTAATAAGAGTTATTAAATAAAGTAACTACCAAGGTAGTTAGAATGTACATATGATGAAAAGAAAAGAAAACAGATTTTCTCTACAATGAGAAGAAGAAGAACTTTCTTTGAGAATCAATGTACATAAAGACTAATTGAGAGGCCACTCATCTTGGGCACCTTGTGGAATTGGGATGTTGATTAGAAGTATTCTCAAGTCTTGTTTTGAATTTCACTGCATCAAGGTACGCTTTCTATTCTTTGTTCTAGAATTCAAGGATATATGTTATCTCTCATGAATGAAGTAGATCCGTGTTTGTTGCTTCCGCTATGTGTTTTGTATGAGATGCAAAACCAGATTTTCCAACAATAAGTATATATGACCACAGTTTTGAATCCCTCCAAGCCTTAACATGACTTCATTGACATCCTTTTAACTGCCACTTCCCTTCTGCTATCACACCCTGACATAACCTCCGTATAGACAAATTTATGACCAAGTAATAGTTAGGCTAATGATAGAATAAGCTAAAGATGTTACCATGTGAACAGTTCCAAAACTTCCTTTTATTGGTTACTTTACAATAAAAATTGTTTAAATTGTACAAATCTAATGACTAACCTTCAAAATAAATATCGTAGACATGGTTATACTGTTATATCTGACAAGTTTTACTAGGCTAATTGAAGCATAAAGGCAACAATATGCATATAAGAAACTTTAATTTTAGACGCAGTATTTGAAGATAATTTATCTCTATATATATCTAAATGATGAAGTGTAACATTTATAGTTGCTACTACGTTCCTATTGAACCACATCAACAGCTACATCATCCACCCATTTTCAACATTCTCTCTCTTATTTTATTTTATTTTTTTCTTATTAGTTTCTCAACTTATTATTATATTTTTTCAAACTTTTCCCATCCTTTTACCTTTTCATTTCCCCATTATTATCTACCTTAATATCACTTTTCCTCTATCCTTTTATCTTCCTTTATTTTTTGTTTTTCTTATTATTCCCCTCCTCTTATTATAAATTTATAATTCTCTTTTCCATTCTATTCATAATTTTTTCACACACAAAATGTAATTTCTCTTTCTCTCTTTATCTCTCTCTTCTTCTTCTTCTTTTTTTCATTTTTGGTGGATTTTTTTTATAATTTCTTGCATCTCTGCTTTAGGTTGATGAATTTTTGTATTATTTAGAACTCTACTTTGGATTGATGTGATTAATTTTTGTGTTTTTAAGTTGTTATCTTTCTTATTCTCTTTGATTTCGTAGATGTTATCATATTGCATTATAAATTAATATATAAGAATATAATGTTATTTTATTACATAATTAACATGACTTGGATAATTTGATGTTTATTACTATTTTTTTTTTCATATTATTTTCTTTAAATTTCTTATTATTCTCTCTTACATTATCTTTTGAAAAAAGTGGTTATTCTCTTTCTCTTGAATTTTTATTTTTTCTTGCAACTCTACTTTATATTAATGAATCATTGTGATTTTTAAAAAATTATTTTGGGTACATACGTTTTGGTGTTGTATTTTTTAGTTCCCCGTCACAAGTAGCTTGTTTCTCTCTACAATAAAATTTAGAGAATAAATTATACATATTTAGTATAAGTTTGACATGAGTTTCAATTATCATGATAATCTCTTTTAAGAGAATAAATAATTTGAATAATTTATTTAATTAAAAATTATACATACATACATATATATATATGTATATATTTATTTATTTATTTTGCTTAAATATATAATCAACCTCATGTAATTCATTTAAAAGTAATAACGTTAAAAAAAATGAATAACTGCCATAAAAAATACATTTGTATATTCATAGCCTTTATGTTTTAAAAAAATTTCACTTAAATTTAACTGTACAGAAGTGGACTGAAATGCTACATTAATGTGGCTCAAAAAAGCGTAACAACAATAAATTTTATGCTTAAGATTTTAAATATTACGAGATTGATATTTATATAAATATTTTAATAATTTTGGATTTAGGTTAAGTGCTTTTAACCCAAACATGTCTTTTCCCATTAGGTAAGTGCACAAAAATAGATCGAAGTGGACCAAAATGAACCGAAGTGATCTAAATGGACCAAATGGAACAAACTGGACCAAATGGACAGAATAGGACCAAGTGGACCAGATAAGAAATAATGAATTGAAGTGGACAAAATGGACCAAACAAGACGACATTAGACCGAATAGGACCAACGTGGACAGAATAGGAGCAATGTGGAAAAAATAGGACCGAAGTGGACATAATGGACCGAATAGAACCAAAGTGGACAAAATGACCCGAATAGGACCAAAGTGGACCGAATAGAATTGAAGTGGATCAAAGTGGATAGAACGGACCGAATAGGACCATATAGAAACAGAGTGGACAAAATGGACCGAATAGGGCCAAAGTGGATAGAATAGGACCAATGTGGACCGAATAGAGCCAATGTGGACTAAATGGACTGATTTGGACTAAAGTGGACTGAATAGCATCAAATGGACCGAATAGAACTTTAGTGGATAGAATGGACAAAATAGAATTGAATGGATCAAATAGGACAAATTGGACCAAACAGAACCAATGTGTACCGAATAAGACTTTTGAATATTTATCCATTTTATTGTATTTTTAGGGTTCATATTTCTAATCTCTAATGTCTATTTTAGTATTTTATTTGTATTTTTTAACTCAAAACTAAAGAGTTTAGCCCAAATATAATAAAATTTCATACTTTTCAACCCAAAAATTAAGAAAAAAAATGAAAATTTTGAGGTAAATTTAAAAAGAAAACCTACAAAAAGAATCAATTTAATGCCCAATTAATCTAAAAAGGATTGAAGGGGGACCAAAATTAACCGAGTGGAACAAGTAGGACTGAAGTAGACCTAATTAGACAGAATGGGACTGAAGTAGACATAATTGGACCAAATAGAAATTGTTTAATTTTTAGACAGAATAAATTATCTTCAAAATATTTTAGAAAAAAAATTATACATTATATTACAATACAAAATAATTATTAATTCCCATATATCGCGTGGGTCTGCGACTAGTTCATTTAATTATCAAGAGTCTTGTAGTTTAATTAGTTGACACCTTTAATTATCTTGGTGTTTCTAACCGAGATAGGTAGAGTTCAAATCCACCTACTCCCAACTATTGATGTATCAAAATATATATATATATATAAATATATATATATATATATATCCCTTTACCATTGTTAGTTGGATAGGCCAATAGAAATATTGATGATTTCATATCTTAGCATAATAGTAAAATTAGAGAGAAAAAGAGAAAAAATTCATACAAAGATTTACGTAGTTAGATGGTGTGTCTACATCCACAGGATGAGTGCCAAAAAATTCACTCCCCCAATATAAAAGGTTCACAATAATTTATAGTGCCTCCATATATGACCCGTACATTGGAAATTTCCAACATGTATGTACTTATGTTCGAACTAAAGGACTTGTAACTCAGAGTTATTGTCCTAAATTCAATACTATACATTCCTTAAACCAACCAAAGCCATGTGTAGCTATAAGTTCTAGTTTCACAACATGGTAAAAAAAATAATTAAAGTTGGATAACACCTTGCTTCCTTACACTATCGAGGATACGGTTCAGTGATCGGTTCTCCATCAACTGACCATGGCAGCTCCTTTTTTGGTCTGCTGTTTGCTTTAGTCCATAGCAAAAATGCTGGCTGCTGAGGTAACTGCAGGCTAACAGAATAACTGTCAAGCATGAGAACTACTGTTGCCATTGTAGGTCGGTTGGCTGGATTTTCTTGAACACACAATAACCCGATATGGATGCATCTAATGACTTCATTTCTTGAATGAGAACCTCTTATAGTTGGATCCAGCAATTCAATGGGTGTCCCATTTTTCCACTGTTTCCAAGTCTGCAAAAATAATATTCAAAATCATTATGTTTTTCTATTTACATGACCCTGGCCAGCCAGAACCACCCCAAATATCTTTTCTCTTGAGTACATAGAACTGATAATATTGGCATTCATAAAGTTTAACACAAAATTGAGATAATTTGATCCACACTCACATAGCTTAAGAGGTTCTCATAGTGTGCTGACTGATAGAAACTGTTGTTCTTCCTGCCACTTATAATCTCTAGAATTAGGACACCAAAACTAAATACGTCGGACTTTACTGAGAATCGTCCTTGCATTGCATACTCTAGAGACATGTAACCACTACCAACAAGTACCATCAATACAACAATATTGACAAATAAGATTTTGGAAAACAATTATATTAGCATAATTGTAAAGTCTTTTGCTTTTCAAGCTATCAATCACCCTTAAAAAGTATACATCTTTCCTTTTTTTTTCTTTTTTTTCTTTTTTAATTCTAACATACTACAAAAGACAATAAGTGATTTTGTTGATTTTGACTAAGTAAGGTCAAATAGAGCAATTAAAAACTTACTATGTTCCAACGATTCTACTTGTATTTCCTTGAGCTTGATCCACTACAAAAATCCTCGCCATGCCAAAATCTGAAATCTTTGGATTCATATTGGCATCTAACAA
>JARYZH020000598.1:0-112539 GCA_030021035.2 Notholithocarpus densiflorus
CCCTTGATGAGAACGTCAAAGATTTAAGTCGAGAAGAATTAATATCCTACATTGTGTGAGTTTGGATAGTGTACGGGTGTGTTAAGTGTCATATCAAACGTGTACTAGGTAGATCTAGAATACATAAGCCATTACATTCAAATTTAATTGTAATTTACTAGTTCTTTTGATATCTAACGAACTAGATAGTGCCATGTGGATCAGGGTGAGTTTTTCATGGTTTTCAAACTCGAATCATTTAAAGAACCAGAAAATAGAGAGGTTTAAGGTTTTAAAGGTTGGACCGAGGTTTGACCAAGGTCAAACCGTGATAATATCATAATTAATTTAATAATTAATTAAAATAAAAATAAAGTTATATTTGTAAGGACCGGATTCGGATCCTAGGCCCAAAAGATGGATGGACTTAGGCCCAAGCAACCCAAAACAATAAATTTATAGAGAGTGGGTCGAAGAACTGGGCTTTAGTGAATTAGTCAAATAATAAGGTAGGTCTTGATGATAAGAGAATGAAAGTAAGCAAGTTAGGGCTTGAGAAAAACGTCTTCGGCCAAGTCCGAGGAGGCTGATTCCCTTCTATTAATACTCAAATTACGCCAATTGTAAGGACCAGATTTGTGGCTCAGTCCAAGATGAATGGACTTAGGCCCAAAAAGCCCAAAACAATGAATTTGTAGAGAGTGGGTCAAAGAACTAGGCCCTAATGAATTGGACAACGGCTAATATGGAATTGGATGGCAATCATGCACAAATAAGAAGTACTTATATGAATGAACTTCTTGTCCGAGTAGGCAAGTGTTCATATAAATCAACTAAATAAAGTACAAGTGCCATTTTGATTGCTACAGTGTTCTTTCTCTCTATTTTTCCAATCCCTTACTCATGGAGGGTCTCTTACATTATATAGCTCCCTTTGGACTATCTTGATCCTACACTTGTTAGTCATCTGAGCCCTTATCTAAGTACCTGTCCCATCAGACACCCTCTTTAGCTTTCTGTGAGTTGTGGTAGCTAAGGCAGTCCTGTTCAGAGGTCTTTTCCACATAAATACGGTCAGAAAAGTACCTGCAGTGCATTCAATGCGGTGGTAGCAGCTTTCCCTTAGATATTTTTGGGTTTCCCTCCTTCTCATATGTTCATGATGCACGTCCCTATCACTGGAGCTTCATGGAAGGTCACTCTAATCATTGGAATACATATTTGAGCTATACTTATCGTATCCGAGGAGATATTCTTCCTCGGACAACCTTCCTATTTGTATCCTGCTCATTAAATCCTGAGCCTGAACCGTTCATTATCATTCGTCACCCCTCGGACCACTCACGCTCTCGGCCAATGCCCAAGGCCCAATATATAATTTGGGCCCTTAACCCTACAATATTAAATTTGTAAAATATTAGCAAAATTGCCTAAAAATATCTATAAAAAAAATTGAAATAGACTTTCAAATAAATTTTCATGATATTATAAAAAAAATAAAAAATAAAAAAAATTATTTTAGTAAGTTCTCGTGCAAATAAATTATTCTTAAATAACAAGTAAATTTAGCAAAGAAAAAAATTTAGTAATATTTAATAAATTGAGAGAGATGTGATATAATAAGTTGAGAAATTATAAAACATGTAAGTATAAAATAAATATAATAATAGATCATAGTTAAAGCACAAGGAGTCCAAGTGGTGTGTTGGTTACAATGCTAATCTTGTTTTTTAAATGAGGGCCAGATCTCAGCCCGATTCTCTATTATTATTATACAAGATCATTCGTTGGTTAGTACTCGTTTTTTCATTTTTAAAAAAATTCCTTTAGTAAAAAATCAAATATAAGGTGTGGGATACAGAAATTTAATAAGGTAATAATGCCACGTATCATACCCAAGGCCGAGGAGGCCAATACAATTCCGAGGAGACCATACACTCGAACGGTAAGGCCGGAGAGGCGAGCCATGGTCACGTCAATGGCACATTACTAGAGGGGGCCACACTATAGAGGAAGAACTTCAAAGAGGGGGTTAGCCCTAACGTGATTGGAAGGATGGTAGCTACCACCATATTTAATGTATCCCACCAAATCCCCTAACCGCATTTATGTGGAGAAAATCCCTGAACAGTGCTGCGTTTGTTGCCGCAACTCACAAAAAATTTTGGAAGGCGTCTGATGTGACAAGCACTTGAATAGCGGCCTATATGATTAACAAATGGAGGGCCAAGATCAGCTAAAAGAGGCTATATAATGTAAGAGATCCTCCAGGGAGGAGGGGTCATCAGAGAATCTGTAGAAAACACTGTAGCACAAAGAACTGAAATTGTAATCAAGTCTTAGAGCAATATATTCAAGAACCACTCTCCTCAGACTTTGCCGAGGAAGAATTTCTTTGCATAAAACATGTTTTTCTTTGCTTTTCCTTGCTTTTTTTACCATTTTTAGTCCATTGTGAGCGTTGTCCAATCCATTGAAGCCTAGTTTTCAGCTCTGTTGGGAAATTTAGACCCCGGTTGATAGAATTAACAAATTTTAAACTCAAGTTGTTAATTAGATTAATTATGAATAAAACTTGTTAAAACAAACAAACATCAATATCATGTCAAAATCATGCAGCGGAATAAATAAGACAAAATATGATAACCTAGGAAAACCAATGAAGCAAACTAGTTTCACAGTAAAAAACCTGGAGGAAAACCTTCCTGAAAAGCAATAAACTATAGTAAAGAGAAGTTTCAGATCTAGTACAAAACCTTTGTCCCGATTTATTTTTTATTATTTTATTTTTTTTCTGAATGTGTTTTTTGTCATGAAAATGTTGCTACAGACAAGAAATACTTGGGCTTGCTATTTTTTGGTTTCTTTGATATTTTTGCTGAATGTGTTTTTTGTCATGAAACCTTTCTTTAGATGTGAAATACTTAGGTCTCATTCCTGATCCTGCCTTCTAGTTTCCTGTTTCCTATAAGCTGATACTATTCTGATGCTTATGATCTGATTTTTTTTATTTTTTTCAAAAAAGTTATATGTATTTTTTGGGGGTGTGGAGGAGTAGGTCTGAAGCTTGATATAGTGAATAGGGTATTGTTCCTTGAATGCATATGTTTTCAAGATCATAAAGTGAAAGATACTTTGGGTTTATAAAGCAAAATTTAAGGACATAATCCATTAAACCCCTCTCTCTCTCTCTCTCTCACACACACACACCCTAAAGTATTTTGAATTTCCAGTGAGCTTTGAACCCTGGTATAATGGCAAGTGCCATTCGTTCAAGGAAAGTGTCACAAGTTTGAATCCGAGAATTAGCTTCTCCAAAAATTGAGGTTAAAGCTATCTACCAACAACCTCTACTAGGCCCTGCAAAACAGGAGCCTTGTGCACTAGGTACAATCTTGTTACTGAGTTTTGAACCCACAACCTCACTGTATCTGTTCTCATGGAAGAAGGAAGTGCCATTTGATTTAGAGCTAATTGACAAATTATTTTAAAAAGATGAAAAATCTAAAACAGGGAGAATAAGGTTTTATAGGCTTCATGCAATCAATTGGAAAACTTTGGGCCTGTGTTTTTTTCTTTTTTTGATTGGTAAAAAATGTTCTATTTTAAAATTCATAAAAACATAAAACAATGTAAAAATGCGCTACCAAACTTAATTCTAGAAGCTGTTTCTGGTGAAATACCCGTTTGGTAATGTTGTTCTAGTAACGTTGTTTGTATTTTTTGGAAATACGTGTGGGTGAAAAAGTGTGTAATGTTGTTTAAAAACTAAAAACGTGTTGTTAAATTACTATACCAAATGGGGCCTATTTTTCAAAACACCATGTTCTCATAGAAAATCAAATGATGTATCCTAATTGGTTAAGGGAAAACAGGACCTTTGTAATCATGATAGTTGTAACCTTTTTTAGGTAGGTTTTTAGGTAAAATTAAAATGTATGAGAACATCCATATACATGCTCATGGTACTAAATGTACACAAGTTCAGCAACAATTAGAAAAGGTGAGACCATTTTAACAAGAAAGCATCATGCAATGAGGGGAAAAATTAGCAGATTACCCCATGGCCAATATTCTTATTGATATGGCATGGTAGGTTGTGATGTGATAATATGAGTACTAATACTATAAAAAAAAAAACCTTTTTGAATATAATAATGTCTATATGGTGAGCAGAATTGAAGCTGAAGTTGTGGGTAGTGGGAGAAAACAATGTACAGGGTTCTAATGGATGTGAGACCTTTAGATCTATTGTTTTGAATCTCTCATCTATTCTTAGCATTGAGGTGTACAAATAGAAAGTTATGGTATTGTTGGGGGAGGATTATGAATGTTAAGTGTGGGAACTCTAGCTTCCTCTGTGACATATGTTTTTTATCCATGGAAATAAGGCATGAAGTAAGCTCAATCTGGATTTAAATTGAACTATGTATGTCAAATCAATACATTGTGAAGCTTGGGGAAACAAAATCGAATTTCTTTGCATCAAATGCATGTTAAATGTATGAGATCCTAGTCCTTAGCTACAAGTAGTGCCGCTAACATGTAATACTCAAATTTATTTATTTTTTTCTAATATTTTTCCCAGCCCTAAAAATATGATGAAAATAAGAACCCTTGAACACGTCTATTAGTTGATTTATATCTTTCTAGTTCTTCAAAATAATTTTGCTTCAGCTAGGGTTTTTTTTTTTTTTTTTTTTGTTATAATTTTGATTTACTTATTTGTTTTTATGAAACAGCTTCAGCTAGTTTAATGATCTTATATTGTGTACTACAGAGTGGGGCTAACTGCATGTTAGAGGAATGGGAAGAGAATTTAGCTGTCATAACCGCAAATAGAACAAAAGATGATGAGCTTGTCATCATTCATCTAGGAGATTGCCTATGGAAGGAGCATGGGGAGGTACGTAACATGTGCTTTCATTTATATTGAGTCTTTTTCTGTTTGTTTTTTCTCCGGAAGATCTATGTTTTTCTCTGCTCTCTCCCTGACTCTGATGTAATTGTACAGACTACTGCTGCACACATATGTTATTTAGTTGCAGAAGCCAGCATTGAACCATATTCGGATGCTGCAAGACTCTGTCTTATTGGTGCAGATCATTTGAAATTTCCACGAACATTTGCCAGCCCTGAGGCTATACAGGTGTTCTAGATTACCCTTTGTTACATATATCAATTCTAAACTAGGATTTTTCAAAGCTGATGCAGTATTTTATTATCTAGAATGTGTGATTTTGATTCTTATTGGCAGCTTGTATTTAGCTTGTAAAGTTTGAATTTCAGTCTGTTCAAGAAGCAGCATCTTTGGTAGCTCATGGATTATGTTGTGGATCATGACCATTGTTACCAAGTTATTTGGAAATACATTTGCACTCCTTTATTTTCCTCTCAACTATTTTTCTGAATAATGTAAATGAACAAGCTTTATGAATATGTGGGCAGAGGACAGAATTACATGAGTACTCAAAGGTGCTTGGGAATTCTCAGTTTCTCCTCCTACCTTTTCAGCCATATAAGCTTATATATGCCCACATGCTGGCTGAAGTTGGAAAAGTTGCAGATGCTTTGAAGTAAGAATAATTGCTTTATATTGAAGTATGGTAATTTACTTTGTCAAAAAAATGAATAAGTTAATTATGGTTTCTGCAAAATGGCCTTTGGTCTTTTCACACAATATATTGGCTTAGGTACTGCCATGCAATTTTGAAGTTTCTCAAGACTGGTAGAGCACCAGAAGTGGACACATGGAGACAATTAGTGTTGTCTCTTGAGGAGCGGATTAGAACCCATCAGCAGGTTTCTCTCGAACGTTAATTCTTTTCATCAATGAAGCTAGAGGTTTGATTTCTTATATGTGAAGATATATCATGTACAGGGTGGTTATGGATCAAATTTGGCTCCAACCAAACTGGTTGGTAAATTGCTTACCTTCATTGACAGTACCGCTCATCGTGTTGTTGGAGGCCTACCTCCACCTGTACCTTCAACATCACATAGCGGTGCTCAACATAATGAATATGCTTCTCAACCAGGAGGCCTTAAAGTATTGAACAGTCAATCAACAATGGCAATGTCTTCATTAATGCCATCAGCTTCAGTGGAACCCATAAATGAGCGGGCTGCTGAGAACAAAATGCCTAATAGAAGTGTCTCGGAGCCAATCTTTGGTAGTGCTCCTAAGAAGGTAGAAATTTATATTTTTTCTGGCTGGTGTTCTGTTTTTTGTCCATTGCTTCATTTCTCAGGACGGCATTTCTTCCTGACATTGCTTACAAAAATTTTAAAAAAATTGAGTTATAATTTGGTCGATTAAGATAATTTAAAGTTCCTGGGCTAACTCTACCTAGGTTATCTCTACTATGGAGTTCTTGATATCCTATCCATCCATTGTGAAATGAGACGATTGAATTTTGTCACATTAGTAAAAATTATATGCATGTCAAAATAGTACTAGTCAATGTTTGTTTGAGCCAAAAGTGCAAAGCGCACCCTCTAAGTTTGACCACAATTCATTTCAGCCCTCTAACTTTACTTTCGTTCAATTGAAATTTCTAAGTTTCAAGTTTATTCAATTAAGGCCTCTCCGTCAACTTTTGTTATTAATTTAATTTAATTATTTTAAATTTCTGGAAAATGTTTTTCAATAATTAATTGATTTTTTTTTTAATTTAAAAATTTTGAAGAAAAAATAAATAAAAATAAAAATTTGGACACTTAACCACAACATTTAACAAAATTTGATGGAAATGCTATACTTAGAGAACTCAATTGAATGAAATTAAAGTTATTGAAATTAATTTTGTTCAAACTTAGAGGGTGGAATTTGCATTTTTTTCTTTGTTTAATTGCTAATGAAGTGGTGAAATTCAATACACTCATTTCGCATTGGTTGTATTGGATTTTAGGAAGTCCGTAGTGGATTTACCCTTTGAACTCTTAGAGGATTCTTATCCTAATTGAGTAGGGTGGCACTGTACGGGTTTACTGAATAAAAGAAAGGTGCGTGAATGTCACATGTGCATACACACAAAGCTCATACAGTTGTCTTGCCTTACTTATGGTATATTAAAGATACATAAAATTATGTACAGGAATGGCTGGGGTGGACAAAACATCCCTGTTCCATAAGTGAGATGATTAGAGTTCTTAACCAATCCCCATATGCATCCTGATTATGGTTATGGCCTTTCCATCCCTACTCTTTAAAGCAGAGGGCAGCACTCATCACCATCCCTACAAATTGCTTATTATAATTTCTTACCGTTGTAAACACATTTATGAAAATAGGGATAGCGTATGTGGAGATATCATATGTGAATAATGAAGAGATGTGTTATGCTTAAGGAGGAGGGTTGTGAATTATTATCCTATTGTGAGGTGAAGCTTAGGCATTGTGGCATGGGTAAAGAATTATTGAATTATTAACTAGTAAACACAATTATTAGGAGGCTCTGTTGGATGTAATGTGAACCTAGATTTAAATGAGAGATGAGGGGTAGGGATAAACTTCTTACGTCAGATTTTTTTTTTCTTCAATCAGGTTGATTCATCTAAGGAAACAAACTCTTCTGATAGGCAAGAAAAGGCATCAGCATCAGGTGGGTCATCTCGTTTTGGTCGTTTTGGCTCACAGCTATTCCAAAAGACTGTGGGATTGGTCTTGAGATCCAGACCAGACCGGCAGGTATGTGAAGTAACTTCCCCCTTTAAGATCATTTTCTTGCACCACCCGGAGAACTTACTTTTCCCAATATTCTTCTGAAGGCTAAATTGGGTGAGAAGAATAGATTCTATTATGATGAAAAGCTTAAGAGATGGGTTGAAGAAGGCGCTGAACCTCCTCCACCTGAGGAGGCCGCACTACCACCTCCACCAACGACTGCAGCTTTTCAGAATGGAATGCCAGACTACAACGTGAAAGATGCACCAAAAACCGGAGGATTTCCCTTGGATTTGGGGCTAGAAACCAAAAGCCCGATCTCTTCTGAACGAAGTTCAGGGATCCCACCTATTCCACCTAGTTCAAACCAGTTCTCTGCACGTGGACGGATGGGTGTTCGCTCAAGGTATAGGCTTTGGAAAACTTCTCTGCACTCTGCTCTCTCTCTCTCTCTCTCTCTCTCTGTGTTTGTGTGTGTGCGCGTGTGTTTCAGTGTTGTAATAGGGTGGCCGGTGGGAAGTCCATTTGATTTGCATTTTTTTCACAACCATTCTTGATTATATATGTAAAACTTACTTTAATTTCTTCAGGTATGTTGACACATTCAATAAGGGTGGTGGGACCCCATCAAATTTGTTCCAGACACCTTCTATTCCAGCTGCTAAACCTGGGGGTGGTTCCAATCCTAAATTTTTCATCCCTGCTCCAGTAGCTTCCGTTGTGGAGACAGTTCAGACACCTGGAGAAAGCATGCAAGAGGCTACTCTGAACAATGCCAATCCACCTACTTCATTTAAGGAGGATTCTATCTCTTCCACACAAAAATCAACATCATCATCAATTAGTCTGCAGCGGTTTCCTAGCATGGATAATATTGTACAAAGGAAAACAGGGCCGATGGCACATGGAACTAGCTTAGTTCCCCCTCCCTCTCGGCGTACAGCATCATGGAGTGGAAATCTTAGTGATGGATGGAATTCTTCAATGATGAATGAAGTAAAACCTCTAGGAGAAGTCCTCGGTGTATCTCCATCTTTGTACAGGCCTGGTGACTCTTTATCAGTGCAGTTTCCATCAAGTCATAATAGTTCTAGGGATGAACTTCATGAAGTTGAACTTTGAGGCTTAACGAACAGTTCTCTGTAGTTCTGCTTCTCCCGATAAAGCTTGTCAAAGAGCATACCTGTCTCCTCATCATGCTGTAAGGATTGAAGATGGAGGATGGCAGTTATGGGGGAGATTTTTGGTGAAGTCCCTTAGCCACATTGGAGATTCTTATACATCTTAGACCAACATACGATGTTCAAAGTTCTAGTTGCTGCCCTTTGAGAAGCCCATTGCCATTGAAGCGAGTAGGGCTTGTAATGGTGCACTGCTATATGGCCATTTGTTGATTTATTTGAGCTAGATTGCCTTGAGGAAGACAAGAGGATCAGAAGAAAGCATCCCTTCTTTCTATTATCAAGGCTAAAACTGCTTACCAAAAATTGCAAAAAGGAAAAGGAAAAAAGATATACAAATTCTGCTAATGAATGATTGTTATCAAAACTTGTCAAAATATGAAAATATAATGAAATGTTGAAATGGAGACATACAGTTCGTGTCTAACGTTTTATTAAAGTTGAGGCTGGCTGTTGATTAAGGGAATATCTTGTAGCTCAACAGGCACTTACCGGTGTTTATCGTGTTATCGTGTTTTCAATGGAGTCCTGTAGAGTCCAAATCCCGACTCTCAACTGTCAGATTATTAAAAAGTGAAGAATTATTTCCATTTTTTTGCCAGTCTCATCTTAGTGAAATTTAACACATCAAAGCTGTAATGGATCAATTCAGAGAATCTCTACTCTACTTTATCTTCTCTTTTGTTATTTAATCTCAGCCTGAATTGCTTCCTCTTTGTCCGTTTGGCATGATTAATTTTGTTAACTTTTTTTACTATTCAGCTTATTTTTGGTACTATACATGGGTCTCACTGCTCTTTTTGATATTATTTATAGGTCTTAATATACCATTTCAGCTAACTTTTATTTTTATCTACAGTATTTTCAACAAAAAGTTTTCAGTTTCAGCAAAATAAGTGGATCCCAAACAGACTCTTAGCATTCTTATTTTGCATCTCTTTATATGGGAGAAAATCGAAAGTCAATAGACTCTATACCCTCTATTAACTCTCAGAAAAGTAGTAACTAAAAAATCCCCAGGGACCTAACGTCAACCAGAAGCCAGAACATTTGATCACCACTCTAACCCTTTCTAATCACTTGGACGAACATTGAAGGTTGAAGCCTTCCCTGTCTCCCACCACTTGTTTGTTACTAGTTCTCCTTGGCTCATATAGTGCTCAGATCGTGAGCCAGACTAAAACTCATCATTTTGTGCTTCATAAGGCAGAGAGCTTCCTAGAAGGTTATTGAGTTTTGAATTTCATCTATTATGCGCAAAGGTGATAGCTAGATAGTGGGGTGGGGGAGGTAATTTTTCTGCTATAGAAGTAGAGTTAGATGCTAGATCTATTGTTTGCTCCCAAAAAAAAAAAAAAAGAAGATGCTAGATCTATTGTTGATGTTTTAGGTAACTCTTCTTATGTGAGAATATCATTGTGTCGCCTATTTTGGATGATTGCAGACAGCTAGTCTCTCAATTACGTTAAATTCATATTAAACATTGTTTTTGTGAAGCTAACCGATGTACATACCGTTTAGTTGGGATGAGAACTAATCAACTTATTTGCCCATCCATAACAATCTACTACTTAGAATTTGCTGTGAAAATGTTATAGACATAGCATTTCTATTTTTTATTAAGGGGAAAAAAATATTAATCCAAGTTCATGTGATCCTAGTCTTAAATTTTATTTTGTATGACAATCCGCCTGTGGACTTAACTACTTTATATGAGGATGACCTTGATGAGATGTATTAATAGGTGTTGCTTAAGACATGTTCCTTAGTTTTGAATGAATCTAATTTTTACCCAAAAAAAAAAAAAAAAAATACTTATACCCCTAAAAATTCTATGTATTTCACAAAATCTCATTTACACTTTGTTTTGACAGAAGACATTTTTGTATTTCCTGATATGTAGAATGGTACTTACACCCCATAAAATTGTTTGTATTATACAAATCTCATTTTCACGTAGTTTATTTTGATAGAAAACATTTTCCACATTTTTTAATGTTTGGTACGATGAAAAAATGCAAATAAATGGAAGATATTTTCTATGGTCAATGAAAAATAAGCTAAGTAGAATAGAAAATGTTTTCGTTCTTAAAAGGGCATAGAATGTTTCCCTAAACATTACATACTTAACAAATCACCTCAAAACATTCCATACTTAAAACTTCAACTTTTTTTTTTTAATGAAAAGAAAATGGATAGAGGAGGGAGACTGAGTAACACTTCAACCTATTATTGTGCTGGTAGCATAGCTCATTATATATAATTAATTCTAGGCAAACAAAAAAAAAAGGGTTATTCTAATGGGTGCCCTTAGGGCAATGGTTAACAATCCATTTTAAGAAAATTTTAATACCACTTTTATGAAAAATGGAAAAAGCTGTTAAAATATTAATTATTTTTTTTTCCCATAAAAACTTTCTTTAAATAGATTATTAACCATTACCCTAAGGATATCCGTTAACATTTTCAAAAAAAAAAAAAGAAGAAGTTAGAAGTTTATCAAAAAGGTCAAAGTTTGGGTCTATGAGCTCCAAACTCCAGTTAGCTTAATTGATAATGTATTTTTGTAGATTTGGGCTTCTAAAGAAAAATCATAATACACCTAGGTTCGGACACTTCGTCTAACCTACCTAGGTTCGAGTCCCGCTGCCAACAAGAGTCTGTTAGTGGGCATCCACATGAGTTGACCCATAGGCTTTAACCTTAGCACCCTGTCCGCAAAAAAAGAAAAAAAAAAGGGTCTAAAGTAGTATGGAGCCAAATGGTCCAACCCACCCTTAACCCCACCCAAATGGTCCAAATTCTCTTCTAGTTTATCTCTCCACTGATTCCAGCTCTTCTCACTCCCAAACCCTCCCCTGTTTCCACCGCCAACCCACCCAGTCTTTGCCGCTCCTCCACCACATCTAAGCCGCTTCGCCGTTCAAACCCACCTCTTCTTTTCCTGTCAAAACCACCACCCTTCTGGACGAAAAAATGCAAATAAATGGAAGATATTTTCTATGGTCAATGAAAAATAAGCTAAGTAGAATAGAAAATGTTTTACATACTTACCAAATAACCACAAACATTCCATATTTAACACTTCAACCTTTTTTTTTTTATATTTCTTTTTGATGAAAAAAAAAATGGGTAAAGGAGGACGACTGAGTAACAGTTCAACCTTTTATTGTGCCGGTAGCATAGCTCATTATATATAAATAATTCCAGGCAAACCAAAAAAAAAACTAGTTAGAAGTTTATCAGAAAGGTCAAAGTTTGGGTCTATGAGCTCCAAACTTCAGTTAGCTCAACTGACAACGTATTTTGTGGATTTAAACTTTAAAAAAAGGACAAAGTTTAACTACAAAATTGGTTGTAGCCTTACTCAATATATTTTTATTGGAGGTGAATTTTGACAAATCCACTATTAGATTACATTTTCTTCTTATATCCTCCATACTTGCAAAATTTGTAAAAAATTAAAGATCAATGGTTATGTCATCAATAAATTGTTTAAATTGCAAGTCTTTGTAATTTAAAATTAAGTATAAAATATAAACTTATAGATCGTACAGTAAATAATATATGATTAACACAAAATTTGATAATTGTATTAAAATATGTAAAGAACATACAATCCAACGATTAGATTTTCAAAATATATAATAATATTTATTTTGTAACTAAAATTTTTCATTTAAAAAAAATCATTATATAGCGGATCCATAAATTAAAATTCTATTGAATTTGTATCTAGAAAAAAAAAAAGAAAAAGAAAAAAAAAAGGGTCCAAAGTAATACGGAGCCCAATGGTCTCCAACCCACCCTTAACCGCACCCAATGACCCAAATGGTCCAAATTCTATTCTGTTTCCTCTCTCTCTCTCTCCACCGATCCTAGCTGTTCTCACTCCCTAAACCCTCCCCTATCTCAACCCCCGGCCCACCCAGTCACCGCCGCTCATCCTCCACCACTTCTCCGCCACTCCTCCGTTCAAACCCACCTTTTATTTTCCTGTCAAAACCACCACCCTTCACGGACGAAGACAGAGAGATCAACCTTTTTATAGTTTGGGGTACAAAGTGCTAAGTACCTCAAAATCAAATAGGTGGTTGTTTTTCTAGTTTCTACTATAAAAACCCAAAATAAATATATATATATATATATATATATATATATATAACCTCAAGCATAGTCTAGCTCTAGCCCCCTATTGGAACATGACCAAATTGCAAAGCTGACAAGGTTGTAAGAAAACCTGACCAAGCTCAACTTTTGACGACCACCTTCGAGTGAGGAAACTGTATCTGGGACTGTGAAGTCTAAGTAAAGTGAACTATCAATACTCAGGTAATCTCTCACTCAAATCTTCATAATATGAATTCTATATAAAGTTTGAGATTTGATGTGTTTGATTAGATTGTTGGGTCATGATTTATTTAGTGTGCTATTGCAAAGAGAAATGAGAAAAATGTTGGGTATGATAATATTTTTTTGTGGTGCTGAGAAACCACAGAAAGTGAATTCCTTATTTTTATGTTTATGAGTACATTAATTTATTATGTGATTTGGTTCATTTGGTAGGATTCTGGGTTGTGATTTGTGCATTGTGTTTGTACTGTTTGAAGAGAATAATCAAATTATGTTCTATTTTATTTTTTCTGTATTTTCTATGACATGGGTTACTCATAAAAGTTGGTTCTATTCTCATACTATTTTTCCCTGTTAGGAAAAAAGGAAATGGGATTGGAATGGTCTGTTGAGATTTTCTGTTGTTTGGTTTTCTAAAATGCTAGGTGCACAACATTTTTCATAATGTTTTTTTGCACAACTCGCTGAGGTGTCAAGTTGTGAATAGTGCAACATCACACACTTTCAAATGGTTCCACCACTGACATCACTTTTACAAAGCATGTCATCAATTACAAAATGTCACTTTAGTAGTTGTGAAAATTTGTGTCACTGAACTTATAGTTTCTAAATTCATTGTTTCATGTTTTTTGGGATATGAATGATATGATGTATTGATATATTGTGGCAGTATGAAACAGTGATGATAAGATTACTAAGGGTACTTGAAAATGCTACTCTGTATTAGAATAAAGATGTGGAGATAATTTCTATGTTATGGAAAGGGAGGGCTTTTTTAGGTTGCTACTCACTTTCTCACTTCTGAGGAGGTGAACAGAGGATCAATTCTGGTTCCTGAGCCTGTTTTGAATCTGTAAGGACCTGATTTCACATATGATCAGATTACAGGGAAATTTTTTTAAGTAGGTTTCATTTTTCGGAGCTGCTCATAGCTCATGCTATGGTGTTTGAGGTGCCAAGACGATGTAGGACTATGAGTAGTACAAATTGAAAGGCTCCAAAACTGTTTGGACAGGACCAAAAAGAGAAAAGAAAGAAAAGGATTTCCTAAGGAGAATAGAGTAAGAGTCAAGAGCCAAACAGAAGGGCTCAAAATTATGCATCTTGAGTTTCGAGTTTCAATTTGTTTGTGGTAATAATTGATTGGATAATGGATACCCTAGAACAATAGTCATCCTGAAGGTCAGATTCTACAACTATAGATAGGGTTCAGCTTTCAAGAATAAAAAAAAAATCAATGGATGACTGCGAATGATATATTTTAATAATTCCTTTTTTGTCATATAGATTGGGTGAAAAAGAAAAGTAACTCCCTACATCTTCACCAACAAGTCCAATTAGGAAAAAGCACTTCCCCCTTATCTATGGGGTAGTTTCTTATTAGCGACTTTTATAATATTGCCTTGGAAATTTGAAGGTTTGTTAGCTGGGTTTGAAATGGACCTTAGTATAGCTTTTTTGTGGCAGTTGTGGAATATAGAAATTTGACTCTATGTTCATGCTGTTCCATTTTCTCACAGAGAGTGTTGATGGGGAGTGGAATGAATCTAATCCAAACTGACTGGAGCTATTTATGGAGTCAATATTTGTGTAGATCTTTTTTATTTTATTTTTTATTCAAACCAGAATTTCTTGTAGTGCAATGAGGAGGTTCTCTTGGTTGGAATCTGGGCCTTTTCCTCCCAATATTGCTACCCATGCTTTGGGTTCCATGATGTCTTTTGTATTCTTTCAATGGGCATTTAAATTTAATGAAGTTCCTTTAAGATTATATTTAGTGGCTGAATGATCAGTTCGATTTATGTTTTCCCCAAATTTATAGTGAACACAGTTCAATTTTTTAGCCTTCTCACTAGTGATATTTGTAGTTAATGGATGTGCCATATGAAAAACATGAACACTTGAATTAAATCATGCATTTATTAGTTTTTTCCTATGTAGGAATGGTTTCTCCTTCATCTGATTTAGGACAGGTTTTGCATGGATAGTAAAGACATGAACTTCTAATTGTGTACATGTAATCATTAACCCATTACTTAGTAAGAGCAGTCATACATCTAGTGTTGCTTTGTAAGGAACAATATTTTCAATTAGGGAATCATGAATTAACAATTCACACCCACTCTTTAATCATGCTAGTCTCTCTTTATCCTCTAGAATATTATTTGGTGCTAGTCTCATTTCAGCGATTGAAGTAGCTCTTCTCAATTAGGTTGTTATTCTTCTTCATTACTCCATTCTACTGCTTTGTTAGTAACTTGTCTTGTTTTTCTAGCCTTTGTTATTCATGTCTATCTATTTCTGTTTTTACTTTTTCAGTTTCTAAATTTTGTTTGTGTCAATAATATGGACTTGTTTCTGATTCATCCTATTGTGTCATGAACTATGGTTGATTACAAAATTGTTTTTTTATTAGGCAGGGATTTTTCTGGAACAGTCTTCTAGTATGTCTTCACTTTACTCTTCAGTGAGAAACATTCTGATAGATGATCCAAGATAGCTGAAATATTTGCTTTTATGTTCCTTGATGTCCACTATTCCCATTTTTCAACTCTAACTTTTACACAAATGTCTCATTTATTTCAAATCCTTAACCTGTAGTATTTCTGAAGTTTTTTCTGCATTATTCTTACTCAAACAATCTAGGATTTCTCTTGGTTTTGCTGAGGTTATGAGCAATTCCTCCATTGGTTCATATCAATTCTATCCCGTTCTCTCTTCTTTTTTTTATTTATTTTTTTATTTATTTTTTATTTCAGTAGTTATATGCGAGACCCCTAATACCACTTGATGCCTTAACAAGTAAGCTACCTCTATTCAATTTACGTTAAAGTATTCTGCTTACTTGCAGATACCATGTTTCTTTTTTAGGGGCGTTGGAATTTGGAAAAATGTGTCCTTAAAGTTTTTACAAAGGTCTCTAAATTCTAGTTATGATCATTGTTCTTTTTGGCAGGAGATGTCATTCTTGAAGCATCTTTGGGGTGATTTGGAGGTTCAGATTTCCATATTAATGTTGTATTGCTCTGCATCTTTTTCAGGTCTGAAGCTTACACCAAAAAGTTCCTGTTTATTCATCCTAGTCCTTTATTGAGAGAGCTATATGCTATAGTTCTCACTACATTGCATCTGAGACAAAAATTGACTTCATTTATTTACCAAAAATGACAGAAATCTTCAGTTACACGGCTTACAGACAGTTAGCTCAGATGTTCCTCTCGATAATTTTCTTTCACAGTTCTGAATACATTTTAGCACTCGCCGTTCATGGGAAATCAAATGTTAATCTTAAGTCTCTTCTGATTAGCCCAAGTTATCTTGCAGCAATGTTCTTTTCTTTGCTGGAGTACTTAATCGAAATTGTGTTATTTCCTGGGATGAAGGAATACTGGTGGATTAGTAACTTGGGCCTTGTAATGGTTATAGTAGGTGAAATAATAAGGAAAGCAGCAATTATTACAGCTGGTTATTCATTCACACATCTTATTAGGACCAATCGTGAGGAGAATCACAGATTGATTACTCATGGAATCTATAGATTTATCCGACATCCTGCATATTGTGGTTTCTTCATTTGGTCGGTTGGTACTCAGATAATGCTTTGTAATCCCATATCGATGATTGGATTTGCAATTGTTGTTTGGCGCTTCTTTGCGCAGCGGATTCCATATGAAGAGTATTTCTTGAGGCAATTTTTTGGTTCGAGTTATGACGAATATGCCCGAGGTGTTCCTTCCGGGGTGCCATTTGTAAAGTGAGGATCTGATGTTCTGTGGGCTGGGTTTGCCAGGGTGCCATTTAGAAAGTGAGGATCTGTAGATTCTGTGATCTGGGTTGCATTTAGTTTCTTGTTTCATGGAAGCACTCGAAATTTCCTTGAAGCTGAACTGATCAATGGTTTGCAAGAGTGACCAAGTTATTTACTTCCTTTATTGCAGCTTTATGCTTGGTAGTAATTCTGAAGCTAGATCCTTGTAGTTATTGTTCATGTTGGGAGAAAGACACAAGGCTTGTCTTCAGGAATTAGGAGTTAGGAATATTAAATTTTTTATTTTGTTCCCATCAAACATGCCTCTAAGTATGAATAATATATCATACAGTTAAAGTTTAGTAAACTTTTGATTGACTGACAAGTTTCTAATACATTTTAGAATGACTATAAAGCGGGGTTGTATCCCTCTTATTGTTCCAAATACGTTGGGGTGGACCAGTCATATTGTTTAGCCAATTGCTATTGCAACACCACCTCCTTAAAAGTGGAAAAAAGAAAAAAAAGCACTGGATTTGAATAATGCAATGAAATCCAAGTGATGCTATTCTAAAATATCTTCATTTTATGCAGGGCCAATATTCACTTTTCCACTTACGCTCGTACACAGTCGAAATTGTAAAGCATTGTTGCCATTATGAATTTATGACAAAATCAAAAGAAAACAAGCACAGGCCCAAAGATCCAAAGCAGAAAAGTTACGTGCGACACAGAAAATCCTATTGCCCATGATGTTTAAAAGACAGACCTCTTTCAAAAGGTCACATATACTCTACCTTTTCAGTCCAAAAAAAAAAAGGTCACATATACTCCAACTCAGCCGCGGAGCCAAGATTTAAGTTGGGGGAGGGAATTTATATATACTACACGCACTTACACACATTATGTGAATCTATAATATCTGAGACCAATTTGAAAAATTAAAAGTTATTCATTTAAATATTAAGTGATATTTAATGTAATTATACAAAAAAAAAAAAAAACTCTACAAAAAAAGGTTATTCATAATATTGTATTTATCCATTGAGATATTTCTCACATTAGTGATCTATTTTTTAATTTTTTAAATCCAAAACTCAAGTTATGAATCAAACTATTAGTAGTTAGATAAATACTGAGTGTAATAAATGTGAATTTCTATTATTTTGGTTAATACTCATAAAGGATTCAAATTATAATATGCTAGAGACAAACTAAAAAATTCAATGCAAGACATGCTAATGAAGGACTTGAGGTTCCTCAGTGGTTTGTTTAGAAGTTGTGCTCTGTTTCAAGACTAAAGAAACAGAGTGACATTTTATAAACCCAAAAACAAAAAGTAGGTAGTGGTATTTAATAAGTATTAGGGTATTTTTTGGGTGGGCCAAGGGGGCCAACTGCCCCCCCCCCCCCCTCGACCCCCCTGGCTTCGCCTCTGCTCCAATTGAAAAAAAATATATGGAAAAATAAATTTATCACATCAAAAACTTGATCTAGAAAAAAAAAATTTACATGCAAGAAAATAAATGTTTAATTAATAATAATATTATTATTATTATTATTTAAATATAAAAATGCTCCAAATTAATAGTTTTCGCATTAGCCCCAAAATATATTGAGCCAACCATATCCTAACCAAATCTCACAACAATATTATTTTGATTTGTGGTGAGTCCAAGTCTAATCTTAGTTTATTTTATTTTTTTGGACTTATGATGAATTGAGATTTGAGACTTCGTTTATTTTGCCAAGAGCCTAGTAGCTCAATTAGAATCATCTGCATTTCAACGAAAATGTCCAGAGTTCAAGCACTATTGTAACTATCAAATTATTAAAAAAAAAAAAAACACACATCATTTGTTATAAAAATATTGTAAAATTTTGTTAAATGAGGTTTAAAAAAAAACTCTTTTTTTTTTTCATAGAAAAGCGGTAAAAAAAAAAAAAAAATTCTTTTTTAAATATGGATGATACACAAATTTTCCTTCTCTCTTAATACTTTCACAGTTGCCCTTTCTATTTAATTAGTAAAATGTTTTCAATCTGTACCAAAGCTAATGTGCCTCACTTTTACTTGTGCAGAATTTTCCCATCTCAAAAAGAGGGCAAGACGAAAGTACCATAATCCTCTTGCCCCAGGGTCAGTGTCAGTGTCACCCCTAATTTTAAAGAGTTTCAAGAAAAAAAAAAGATAAGTATAAACAAAATTATTAAAAAATAAAAATAAAAATAAAAATGAAATTTCGACTATAAAAAGAAAAAAGAAAAGAGTACAGACGTGCCCTAACTCTCTTCTGTGCTCTATCTCCTCCGCCGAAACATGTCGCAAAGGAACCACTTCCCATACGACATCATCATCATCAGCATCTTGCCAAAGCTACCGATCAAATCAATAGTAAGGTTCAGATGTGTCTGCAATTTATGGGACTCCACAATCACCAGCTCTGATTTCATCTCCACCCACCTTATTAGTAACAACAACAATAACAACGTTTCTGATCATGGTTATCTCATACACATGCCTAATGTTATCACAAAGGAAGCCACGTATTCTTCTTCTCTTTCTAACCCAGTTTGTATGGTTGCTTGTGATCCTAAGTTTAATAAGATTTCTGAGCACAGAATTTCCTCAGATTTCTCTATAGAGTGTTCCAATATAGTAGGTTCATGCAATGGCGTATTGTGTCTCGCTGATTCTTCATGGAACCCTATGTGTTTGTGGAACCCCAGCATTAGAAAGTTCAAGATTTTGCCTTGCTTAAGCAAATACCAACGGGTTTCTGCTGGATTTGCTTATCAGTCTGAAACCAATGACTACAAGGTCATAAAGATATATTCTACGTCTGAACCCTACATCAAAAGACATGCTGAGCTCCAGGCCGAGGTTTACACGTTAAGTTCTGATGAATGGAGAAGGGTTGGAATCTCATTGAACTTAGTAAGATTAAAGGAATCTTATTCATCTGATACATTTGTTAGTGGGGCTTTGCATTGGGTGGCATGGATTAAAGAGGATTTCGGAATTAGTAGAAGAAAGATTTTGTCATTTGATGTCAACAATGAGAAATTTGGAGAGATAGCAATCCCTTATGGTGGGAAAATACACCCAGAAATTCTAGCGGTGATCAAGGGGAATCTGGCCTTCATTTCACCAGAATTTTGTTATGCCCCCGGAATACGCTACGGCATTTGGGTGATGGGGGAGTATGGTGTATGTGAGTCATGGAATAAACTTTTTACTTTGCGGTTGAGAGCTTTTGAATCCATAATTGGTTGCACGAGGCATGGTGAAGTTATAGTAAGGACTGCCAAGACTAAATATGATGCTGAATTACAGGGGGGAATTCATTTTGTTGTTGTTATAATTGACCCTGTAACTTCAAATGAGAAGGAGCTTATTGTTCCATGTTATCCAACTAAAGCTACTACTTTTGTGGAAAGCCTTGTGTTGCTTGATGACAATCCGGATAGGAAGATTTCATAGAACCTTGTTATATGCAAGCTCTAACAGAAATAATGAGACCATTATCATGTTGATTCCTTTGAAGTATTGGTGTGATTTAGAGGGTTGGATTTTGTCCATGATTTATAACGTCCCTTAATGTTTGTGGAATGGGGTATCAAATACCGGAGAGGATCAAGTTCGACTGCTGTTATGTGCAGATTAGCTTGAGGTTCTGCAGTTTGCCATCTTTTTTTGCCGAGAAATAGAGCATTCATGGAGGTCTGATTAGCTTTGAAGAAGGTATTGTGCATTCTATCAAATGGGAAGTCAAGAGTCAAAACCATGAGTTTGCTAGAGAGACTTTTGTCAACCAAACCACGTTTGTAATAGGGATTTATGTTGTGCATGGGAAGTCTCTTACTCTGTTTTGAGGGGGAATTCCCCATCATGTGTTTGCTTAACTGTCTTTTAATTACAAGTTTTTAGTGATAAGAGTACTAGTCATAAATTTTATGAGCAAGGTCATGAATTTTATAATGAAAGGAACTATTTACTTTTTTCATATGCAGATTGTGAGGCAAATGTCCAATAAATAAATTACACAATCATTCGGCAAACCAAAGACGGTTCTTTTGCAATTTATTGTAAACAGTGAAAATGTTGAAAATTTTATAAAAATCATGAATTTGAAATTGAGCTATTCTAGTTACATAAGCATGGTAAAATTTTGCTTATTTTTGTTGATGTCTTTTGTTGACTTTTCAGTTTCTCTATTTTTATGATTTGTATTCTTTGAAATGGAATGCACTGTGCACACATCCTGTGTGTTAGCCTATTTTCATTTTTCAATAAATTTTTTACTTACAAGAAAAAAATCATGGAAAAGCATGTTGTTTACCTTACAAATCCGGTACTTCTTTCTTCCTGGGCCAAAAATGATCTCTTTGATTATCTTATTTCCATCAGATTTCTACTCCAATCGAACAACATGGATTCAACTTTCCTGTAAGGATGAGAAAACAAAATATAATGACAATAAATGACAATGTCTAAAATATAGAGAAAATTGAAGACATTTTAACACTCCCTTTGTTCCGTTTTACAAAATTTTACAAAAATGTTCTCAATTTGACCAATAGTGTGGATATACTCTTAAGCTATCCTAGAATACCCTTCCCAAGTACCAAATGGCACCTAAAGCTCAGGAGACATCCCACATCAAGTCAATCTGTAGATTGCTTTGACACTAGAGTCAATTTGGAACTCAAGAAAACATGTACTTCACTCCAGTGACTAGGCAATTAACCTCAACAAAATAACCTGGAGTACACAATCAGGGAACAGAGTCAACAGACTTTTATTTTTCAATAGCCTTTTAAATGTAGCTGCTGCTGTTTCTGTCAAATGTACCTCATTAGTAGTGATTGCACGAAATGATATAGGTGAATTACTAAAGGCCTAGGCTAAAAAAGTGTATTTCCCTTGTCAGTGGCGACTCCAGGAATTTTGTCCAGAGTGTTCCTATTTCACTTTGAAAAAATTTTGGGTCATTTCGGTCTATTTCGGGTGTTTCAGGACATTTCAGTAAATATCGGCCGAAATTCAAAATTTGGCCTGCATGAAGTTTGTGCTTAAAAAAAAAAAAAAAAAAAAAAAAGTTCTTAAAACCAAAACAAATTTGCATTTTGTACACCAAAAAACCTCAAAAAGAAAAAAAAAATGAAAAGAAAAGAAATGAACAAAGTACCTATATAATAAACTATAAATTCATTTGATATATTAATAAAATTATTAATTATTGTTGTTTAGTTGTTTCATTAATTTGTTTGTCTTTTATAAACTATAATTTGTTGTATTGTTATTTTATTAATTATTAAATTATTAATTGTTGTTTAGTTTAACATAATTTAATTTGTTTGTTTTTTATAATGTATTAATTAATTAAATTATTAATTATTTGTTTTCCTCAATTAATTAAATTTCCCCAATCACAGTAGCCAGCTGTCAATCAAAAAATTTCACAATCACAATACACATTACACTAAAAAGACAATTAATAATTTAATATCTCACGGACACAAACACACACCAACACTAATAGCAACACCCACCAACACCAACACCAACAGATAAGATATTAAGATAAAGCCAAATTTAAAAAGTTAAAAAATCAGCCAAATATTAGTAAAGATAAAGTTAAAGCTTAGCAATTCACTGGTTCAATCACAGAATCAAATAAAGACAAAGTATTAAAATTAGTATTAAAGAATAAAGAGAGAGAGAGAGTCATAGTTTTCATTTCAGAAAAAGTCATTCAGATAGAGAAAGAGAGTGAGAGAGTGAGAGAGAGTCAGAGAGGGAGGGAGCACCTGCACCGGAGCAGCCGAGCATCGGAGCAGCTGAGCAGGGAGGCCTGAAGGCTGAGGCCGCTGAGGCAGTGACGAGGTCACGAGGCGACGAGCAATCTCCGATGAGGGCAGTGGCGAGCGACAAGCGACGAGGACGAGACGAGGGGCGAGCGAGCCAAGCGACGATGACGATCTGGACTGGACCGATCTCCGACGACGAGCGAGCTGCGAGCGACGTGACCGATTCGATCTCCGTGACTTCGGCTGTTGGCAGTTGGCTTGAGCCTGAGGCGTTGCTCTGAGGGACTGTCGAACTGAGGCAGTGAGGCGTTGCTTGCACTGTCTTCACTCTTTAGGTTTGCTTTAGGCCTTTAGGGATTTTTTATTTAGAAAATTAGAAGTGAGTTCTGATTTGATTTGCTCTGAAGCTCTGTATTGGTTTTTTTTTTTTGTTGAGAATCCATGGGTTTGCCTCTGTAATCTGTTGGGCTTGCCGAGTTGCCGTGGGCTTACCAAATTTTATTTTGGGCTTTCTTCTTTTTTTTTTTGCTTGAAAGTAGAACAATTAAATTTTTTTTTTAATTCGAGGGTGTTCCTATAATACAGAGCAAGTATAAAAGAATTTGTAAAAAAAAATTTTTTTTCAGGTTTTTTTTCAAGTCAGGGTGTTCCTGGGAACACCCTGACTTGCACGTGGCGCCGCCACTGTCCCTTGTGATCCTTTATTAGCAGAGGCCTCTGCTATTTTTTGGGCACTATAGCTAGCCATATCATAGAATTTTCCTTTGAATCCTAGTGGAAGAAGACTCAAAGATATGCATTGATGCCATCAACAATAATGGTGTAGAGAGCGACTGGTATATTTATAATATTATTTGTAATATCCTAGAACTTAGGAATATATTTTCTATACGTTCTTTTAGTTTAGTTAAGAGGGAGTTAAAATAAATTATGTAGCCTATGCTATGGTAAAATGCTCCTTAGGTGTTGATAATCTTTTTTGCTGTAATATTTCTTCCATCCTAGTTCCTGTAAGGGAAGTTTGGAAGAAAAATTTTGTTGCTTGTTCCTGTTAATGAAATTCGGCTTTTAGCCCCCCATTTTTTTTTTTTTTTGTGTGTGTGTGTGGCTACAATGTCAACAACCAAAAGAAAAAACATATACAACAAAATTCCAACATTGCATCACATAAATTTGAGTGTTTATCCACAATAAAATATCAATAAATTTCAAATTTTAAATTAAAACATCAAATGGTCATGACAGGTCTCACGAGGGAGGGGGAGTGCTTGTGTTGTTCTGTTATGGGCGGGAGACAAAAAATAATTTATGGCTTTTAGAGGATTCTCTATTTATGGTCAAGTCAACCACCTAAAATGGAGAAAATAATTTCCAAAAAATATTTTACGTCAAAACAAACACAACTTTCAAAACACTAGTCACTCTGTCTTACTATTCTCACTACCCCCTTCCCTCTTTCCTTTCATAATTCATCTCTCTTACTTTCAATAGAGTTCAAATCATTTTTATCAGGGATGGCAAAATGCCTTTGTCTTGATTTATTCTTTCCTATCAACAATGTATTCTCCAATATTAACTGTCATAGTTGAAATTATGCAAGATGTGAAGAATATCTAAAACATAACTGTCAACCAATTTGCCTTTTGACATATTTAGTTCATTTTTCACCATATTTTACAAAATGAAGTCGGAAAAATGTACAAGGATAGTCTTCCTCTCAAAAACCCAAGGGCCCAGTCCCAACCTTCAAATCATCTTTCTAAGGTTGCGTTTGGTTCTATGTAAATCGAATTCTGAGTGTAAAATAAATGCAGGGGAAAGTGAATTCCCGTAAGGAAAATGAAATCCAAGTGTTTGGTTCTGTAATGGAAAATAGTCCAGAAAACGATTTCCGGTGTTTGGTAACATTCTGAAAATGCTATTTTCCTACAATTTTTTTACATTTTCTCAGCTCCCAAACCTAGCCACCATCATCCACCACATAACCAATTAATCTGAAAAATCATAATCAAAATCAAAACCCATTAATCTCAAAATCAATATCAAAACCATCTACCAAAACCCATAATCCACCACCATTGAAACCAACAAACCACCATAGCCAACGATCCACCACCCCCAATCGACCACCATCAACGCTTAAACTCACCCCCAACCCACCACCACTAAAACCCATGAATCACCCCAACCACCAATCCTCCAAAACCCAAGCAAAAATGTTATTTTACAATTAAAAAAAAAAAAAATTTAAGACAGTGACGGTGTGGGTGGAAGAAGGATGGGTCTGATGAGTGAGAGAGAGGACGAAGGTGAAGTAGATGAGAAACTACCTTCACCGGCAGAGAGGCTTGCAGGCACGACGATGAGGCCATGGGTTGGGGACTGGGATGTGGTGAAATTGGGGTGGGTATAGCTGGGTTCATCGAAGATGGGTTTGAGCACGACGGAGAAGCTGAGGTGGCACGATCAGATCGGCGATGGGTTTGAGCGGTGCGATCAGACCGACGGGGCCGTGGGTCGGGGACTAGATCTGGGCTTCACCAGCGATAACTCTCTCTGTCCTTCGGCTTGGGCTTGGTGTGAGTGATGAGAGTGAGTGAGGAGAGAAATTTTTTGAGGACAGTGCAAATGGTTTAAAGGTAAAATGAAAGTGTAAAATGATTTACGAGTGTGGGGTGGGTATTTTACAGTCAACGGAAATGATTTTCTATTTGACCAAATTTTCCATGTGCAACCAAACACACGGCAGTGTGTAAATTGTTTTCCTGAATCCATTTTCAGCTGAAACAAATGCAACCAACTAACGAGCTTACATAAAAATAATATATATTTTTTTCTTCTTTTGAGCATAATTGATTGTAGACTTTATTTATATAGAATCCCATATAGAATCTTGTAGTACAATGAGTAAGAGAAAAGAGGGGGCATTCTTCTAACCAAACAATGAAATTCTCTTTTTCTTTTGCAGCACTAGCAAGAGCTAAAGCAGCACTATTACATTGTAAAGGAATACTAGCAATAATAATAATAATAATAAAATCAAAACTATCTCTAATCAAAGTAATATCTTCAAGGATCCAAGCACCCTCAAGTGAGCAAATTCTATCTGAATTCAAAAGATCAACAAGTTTAGCAAAACTTTTTGAAAACTAGTGCTTAGACAGAATTGCAAGCTAACCTCATCACAGAAGCCACGTTATATTAGATTTTCCAATTAAATTTAAATACAAGATTGCATCGATCAATAAAACACAAATAACATTATCTTTTTCAAAATAAGAGACTAAAATATAATTATATATGCCAATTTAATTTAAAAACCTAATGCATTTCATATATGTTTTACTGATCATCTTATTGGGGATTCTAGCCTTTTACCCCTATTTTTAAAAATATTTGGCAATATATCCATGTTTTGAAACTATATAGGTTCGTGCTCCTGTTTTGAAACTCGATTGGTTTACAATCGAGTTATGCCCAATCAAACTTAAAAAAAAAAATTAAAAAAAAAATTGCATAGAACTTGAGTTCCATTAAAATTGCATGAAACTTATAGAAACAAAAAAAATTGCATGAAAACGCCGCTATAGGGCTTTAAAACGCCACTATAGGTGTTCTTGAATGCCACTATAGGTATGGAACTCGAGCTCCATGAACTTGAGTTCCATGCATTTTATTTTTTATTTTTTTATTTTTTTTTAAGTTTGATCACACCATACTCGATTTTCTACCAATTGAGTTTTTTGATTGAAACTCGATTTTATTAAAATCGAGTTTCGAAACAGGGGCACGAACCTATATAATTTCAAAACAGGGGCATATTGCCAAATATTTTAAAAAATAGGGGTAAAAGGCTAGAATCTCCTCATCTTATTTTAGTGAAAATAACAAGAACAAGAGGACCTCTAGTAGGACAATATGTAATTATATATAAGAAAAATGTAATATTCATAACATTTTCACAATAAGATTTAGCTGATAGGTTGTTAGTAGATAAAAAAGTAATTTCAATAATGTGTTCAAATTAGAGTTAATAACAATTAACCACCTAGGAATTGTTGTGAAAGCGTGTGAAAATAGTGTGAAATGTAGCACTTCTTTATGTATAAAGCGTAATTATTGAAAATTGTGTGCCGCATAAGACAATTCAGAAAAGCCGCAGGACACCTACGCAATTACTGCAAAAACACACACAAACACAATTCACAAAAACTCACCCACGGACACATTCACACAACTATGTTAAACCCACCAACAAAAATTTCAGAACAACCTCTCATTCAGGTTTTCATACCCATAGGCCATAGCTATCAATCAATCAATCAATCATCAAATTCCTCCAAATCCCATAAAAACCAATAACCCCCCAAAAACTCCTTAACACAAAAGAAAGCAATTCTTTCACCAATGGATTACTCCTCTTATGACTACAACCAATACCAACAACAACAACAACAACAACAACAAGCTTCTTCCTATGACCCATCTCAAATTCAACCAACCTATGATCACTCATCCCAATCCTACTATTCCTACACTCACCAATATGACCAAAACTACCAATATTACCAATCCCACGATTACAACAACAACACCACCACCACCAATTCATATGCCCAACAATCCCAATCAGCAGAACCCACCAGTTCCATTCACCCTCCAGGGGTCCCACCAGATCAGACACCCCATTTGCAGAGCCAGCAGAATGAGTATTACCCACCACAATCACAATCACAATCACAATCACAATCACAATCACAAGGGTCTTTGGAGAATCAGCCGCAGCTGAATCCGGCCGCCGCCACAGCTGCCATCGCCGCGTTATCACAGTTCACCGGGCACCCTCCGGTAATGGGTTTTCTTTATTACTACAGCTTTGTCTATTTGATAGATGTTTTATGTGCATTTTTAGCTACTTGTATTGTATATCTGCTTTGGTAAAGTTTGTTTCTTTTTTATTTATTTATTTTTTTATGGTGAAAATTTGGGATTGTTTGGTTTACATTGTTTGCACGTGATGAGGAAAGTGGTAAACCAAGAATTGAATGCTTGTTTTGTTTTATATCATGTGGAATTTGTAGGTGGCAACTTGTGGAGTATTTGGTCTCATTTGGTTTTCATAGAAATTTGTATGAATTGCAAATGTTATTGGTAGAAGTATTAGAAATGATAACGAAAGTCAATCATCTAAGTATATATAGACAATTCAAATGAAATAAAATAAAATATGAACTCTATATTAGGCTCGTGTATTCGCAATCTGTAAATTGGAGTTCTTAAAATTGCTGAAGCTTTCTTACTAAAACAAATGTCTTTCCAAGCCTTTCGAGAATAAATCTTATATTAAGAGGATATTTCCGAATTCCTTGGGGTAATATGATTTTAGTGTCTCTTTACAGGACTTAGTGTCCATTGCTTTTGATTCTTGGTAGTGGACCTAGTGGTGCAGGAGTGCAATAGCAGCTTCTTACAGTGTGGTTTGATGTCTGCTACATTCTAAAATTTTAGTGCTGGGAATCAGAGTCAGTGTAGCATAGCATATTCTACCAATATCTTATAATACCTATGTTAGCATAATTCTCCCGATATATATTTATGTGGCTGTGTTTTTGTGTGTGTGCAAATGGAAACCAAGGAGCATTCAAGGGAAATTGTGAACATCTAAATGAGACAAAGATATTGACAAGATATGAACTTATCAAAAAAATAAAATTGACAAGGTATGTTAGGCTATAGAAATTGAGGGCATCTAAATAACAGACAAAATATTGACAAGGTATGTGCAGGAAAAATGTGAGATTTAGATAAATAGATTTACAAACGAGGCCCAGGGGAGGGATTGAGGTGTCATCAGACATATTTTTCTGAATACTTTAAGTCTTTAAGAAGCCTTATTTGCTGATATTTGTATCTAAATTCTAAAGTAACTAAATCTAACAGAGAATAAAGGCCTGCATTCTAGAAAATATAGATAACCCTATCTCCAAGGCCGAGGGCCTTGGGATTATGAATTTTTCCCAACCAATGACAAAGTCACAAAGCTGCCATGCTTCTACTACCGAGCTTAAATATACGATCCAAAAATACCCTGCCTCATTTATTCTCTGCTTCATTTGTTTCCCAAAGAAGATGGCATAAGCCATTAATTGACCCCTGGAGGTTTTGAAACAAACACTGGTCAAAGGTAAAGCTTAATTCTCAATGAGAGGAGCATCTCTTTTCTGACTTTAGTGGTGTTACAAGGCTGAAAGTACAAACAATAGGGGTGTTCACAAATTGGCCGAAACTGATAAAACTGGCCGTTACTGAGCCAAACTGCTTCCACACTGCATTGGCACATGCAACACCAACCAACTAAAGTGAAACCTAGTTTGATGAGATTATCACATGTTTGAATCTTCCTTCAAGCTGCTTTCCAAACAAATAAATGAAACCCTTTTTGGGAACACTAAATACTCTTCCAAGGAAAAGAAATATTCGGAGTACCTTGGATAGCCGCATAATAAGACCAAACAGTAAAGCCTCCATTCGCTCTCAATCTCCATCACATCTGATCACACCCCTCTGACCTAGGAATATTGGAGTATTGAATAGCTAGAAAAGAAGAGATTTGACTCCAATTCCCCATCATGAAAATCTATTCCTACCTTCCCCATCTGACTGGCAATCCATAAATCATATGCAACTTCACTATGGTGCTGCATAAGCTTTGTCACCCTATCTCATTGTTGTGAATTCTGATGGACTATCCATCCATACTAGCTCCTCCAAGGTTTTCATGAGCCAAATTACACTTCTTCTACAAAAATTGAGCCCAGGAAGGAAGTCTCTGCCTCTTTGGAAAATCTCTATGGTGAATTTGTTGCCTCCTTCTGCTACCACATCCTCATAGGATTTGAATTCAATGTTGAGACATCTTGAAACCACAAACAGTTTTACCTAATTTTGAGCAAGTAGAAAGCTTCTTTTTCAACAAAACTCATTCAAACAAGAAAGGCTAGGTAAATAAATGAATCTGAGAGACTACTGCCTCTCCACCAGGGGATCTCCAAATTGTGCTGTTCCTGACAGTGAGTGAGATTTGGTGGAGTGTCTGGTGTTTTCCTGATCATTACTTGGTTTAAGAACATGGAATTGTTTAATTGGTTCATTGACGAACAAGTTAGCTTGAATCAGTTTATGATTATCAACTTCTCTGTTTGCTTTGGCTTTATGGGTTTTCCAGTTCTTTTCTTCCTCTCTCACTCTCTCTCTCTCTCTCTCTCTCTCTCACACACACACACACACACACACAAAATCCAATTATTAGCCTGTTGGGGAGAATGTTGTGACTAATTGTATCCTAAAATTAAATTTTTAGGGGATTCTGAATGTATCAAAGTATGTTTCACATTATTTATATGAGTAATTTTACATAGTTGACCATAATTAAAATTTTAAAGATTTCATAAAGAGAATTTCAGGGTATTATGGTCCATCCAAAAAATTGAGTCCAAAGCAGGGAATCCTCTTTACAAATAGCATAGATGTTTTAGGATTTTTTATATGCTTTACAATATAATTTTATAATTTATACACACTTGAGATCCTATAAGATGTATGCTACTAAGCGCAGACACATTGACACAAGACAACCAGAACAAAATAAAACAATAGTAAAATAAAGGGATATGAACTAGGAGTCAGCACTTAGGCCTGACTTGGAGTTAGCACTGAGTAGGAAAACCACTAGGAGTGAGCACCTAGGGTGGAACTAGAGTCAAAACTTGACCAAAGAGACCAAAAGGCCTTTTTTTTTTCATTCATCAAAATATCAACTATCCCCACAAGGAGTACAATAGATTGCTTATAAGGATTGCTAAACCCTAGTTATAATTGGTGTAGGAAACCCTAATTGCCTTATTACAAAAATAACCTTGCTTCCAAATTAAAATACTAATAGCCTAATAAACTACTAGGACCTAGAACATAAAAATACAATTGACTTGCAAACATAGATAATACTGAATAAAAATCTTCTTGCATCTCTCGCCTCATTCTCCTCTGGTTGGAGAAAACTCGACCTTGAGTTTTAAAGCATTGAAGGATTAGAATGTTGACAAGGAACACTTGCTTCAAGTCCGGAATCACCTTAGGGAGCATAGAGAAAAGAAAAACCTTGAATTCCATCAAATCAAACAATCACAAAATCAATGTGTGGAATCAGCATAATCTCATCTTGAACCTTATGAACCATAGTAAGCATTGTGGTTTTAACCTCTTCAACTTCACCAAGATTTAGATCTTCAAGCACTATGGAGGGTTGATCAGAAGCACATTCAAGCTCTGATACCAAAACTAACGCAGGACAACCAAAATAAAATAAAACAACAATAAAATACTTCCATCTGTCCCAAATTGTTTTGCCTAGTTAGAAAAACCCAATTATTTAGGAAAACATCATTAACTGCTCTATCTCTTTAAAAAAAGTTAAAAATTTCCTAAATTACCCTTAAACAAATTTATCAAAAAATTATTTTAAAACATTTTTTTTAAAATAATTTGAATAAAGATGACATGTATAGTGGATTTCAAAATTTAGTTTTTTATTTTTTTTAAATTAAAAAAAATGCTCCACAAATAAATTAAGGGCATAAAGGGAAAGTTAATAAATTAATGGTGTTTGACTTTTCAAATAGGACATAATTTTGGGACATACCAAAATGGAATACATGCCAAACAATTTGGGACGTAAGGAGTAATATGACCTTGGAGTCAGCATCTAGGCTTGGCTTGGAGTTAGCACCAAGCAAGAAAAGCACTTAGGAGTCAGCACCCAGGGTAGAACTGGAGTCAGCACCAGACCAAAGAGACTAAAGGCCTTTTTTTTTTTTTTTTTTCATTCATTAAAATATCAACTATCTCCACAAGGAGTATAATAGGTTGATTATAAAGAATTGCTAAACCCTTGTTCTAATTGGCGTAAGTAACCCTAATTGTCTTATTACAAAAATAACCTTACTTCCAAATTAAAATACTAATAGCTTAATAAACTACTAGGACCTAAAACATAGAAATACAATTGACTTGCAAACATAAATAATACTAAATAAAAATCTTATCTTCTTGCGTCTCCTGCATCACAAATACCTGGCAGGACATGGGACACAACAACACAGAAATTCTTGAAAAACTAGGACACAACACAGCGGAGACACAACAATTAATTAATATATATTTTATGGTTATTTTATACATTTCTAGACAGATTTCATATTTATTTATTTATTTATTTTTGATAAGTAATGAGACTTATATTCATCAAGAAAAAAACGCAAAATAGCCATTACAGGCTATGAAGCACGGGTGCGTTTCGGGACTCGGGTGCGGGTGCGGGTGCGGGACTCGGCAATTTTTGAAAAAGTAGGGTGCGGGTGCGGCGGGACTCGGCGATTAAAAAATTATTAAAAATATTTTTATTTATATTTTCTATATATTTTTACTATTAAAATATTCTTAAAAAACACATTACTATGCCTTGATTCACAAAACAAAGAAAGAAGAAGGCAAGAAACATATTACTATGCCTCTAAGGTGGGAATTTTGGCTGTTCTGGCTAGATTCAAGGCCGATTTCGGCCATTTCGGTCGCCGGCCGATACGACCCGATATGGCCGATACGGCCCAATCAGCCCGGTTCGGCGTGAATCGAAGCCGAGTCGGCGCGAATCGAGCCGAGTCGGTGCGAATCCGAGAAAAAAAAAAAAAAAAAAAGCTCAAACGCGGCACCGACGCGCGGGCAACCACGTCGGAAGCTGCGTCCCGCGTCGGGCCGCGTCGGACTCGGGTGCGGCACCCTCCCAGCCGCGTCCGTGCTTTCTAGATTACAGGTGTTCATGATGGTGAACACAAAAAACAACGAACCAAAGTAACAAAAAAAGAAAAAGTAAAAAAACTTAAGGGGCACTTCTAAGGGTAGAAAAGAACTCCAAAGTAGAAGAACAGTTTGAAGATCCCCAACATTTAGCCCATTCAAAAAGAGTATTTTGACAGAGTGCTTGTAACTGAACAAGCATTCTCTCTAGAGCCTCAAAAGAGCGCCGGTTTCTTTCCAACCAAACAACCCACATCAAACAACTAGGAACCATATTCCATATGTCCGAAGTAGAATTCCCCAACCAATTACTCCAACAAGACACCAAACTCTCCACAGAACCTGGCACGACCCATTGAATCCCAAAAGCTTGTAACATTTGCACCCACAAAGAATAAGCTACAGGACAGTGAATAAGAAGATGGTCCACAGATTCCGCAGAACAGCAGCATATACAGCACCTATTCGCCAAAGGGAGGTCCCGGAGCATCAAATTATCCAAGGTAAGAATCCGACCATAGGCTGCGGTCCACAAGAAGAATGCCACCCTCTTAGGCACCTTGACTTTTCAAATCCCCTTCCATGGGAAGCAAGAAGGAGATGTACCCCTGATCTTATGATAGAAGGACCGAGTATCAAACTTACCATTTCCATTAAGGCACCAATGGGGTCTATCACACCCAATACCTCTAGGGATCCGAGCCTGAATGAGTTCTAGGAAAGAGAAGGCAGCCTCAAATTCCCTCTCATGAAAATTCCTATAAAAACTCACATTCCAACATCTACTACTCCCATCCTCATGATGATCCAACAAGTCGGAAATACAGGCTTCCTTGTCTCTAGAACACGCATATAACTGAGGATAGAGCATTTTAAGAGAGATATCCCCAACCCACCTATCATGCCAAAAACGAATGCGAGAACCATCGCCCACCACAAAAGCCAAATGTTTGGAGAACCTCTCCCAACCGGTATTAATACCACGCCAAAGGCCACACCCGTGTGCCCTTCTACAATCTTTAGTAGTCCACCCCCCTTGGCCCTCGCCATATTTGGTGGCAATAACCCTCCGCCAAAGACTAGATCCTTCTTGGCCAAACCTCCATAACCATTTCCCTAATAGAGCTTGGTTGAAGTGACCTAACTTCCTAACCCCCAAACCACCCATCTCAAGAGGTGAACACACCTTCTCCCAAGCCACCAAAGAATGTTTAAAACACTCCTCTGAAGACCCTCACAAAAATTTCCTCTGAATACGCTCCAATCTGTTAGCCATTGCTACAGGGATGGTAAATAAGGAATGATAGTATGTGGGAAGACTAGAGAGGGTACTCTTCAAGAGAGTAAGTCTACCACCCTTAGACAAATATAGACGTTTCCAACCAGACAGCTTCTTCTCCATCTTCTCCAAAATGGGGTTCCAAATGGATGCAGTCTTGAACGGGGTGCCCAAAGGCATGCCCAAATATTTCATGAGCAGGCTACCCACCCTACAACTGAGAATACTAGCCAAATCATCAATATTACCAACCTCCCCCACCGGGACAATCTCACTCTTCCCCACATTTACCTTTAAACCAGTAAATGCTTGGAAGCACGACAAAGCCAGTCTAATAGCCAACAGCTGATCTCTAGAAGCATCACAAAACAAAATAGTATCGTCTGCAAAAAGCAGATGTGATATGCGAACCTCGATAGAGTTCACTAGTCTCACGTGAAAGTCACGAAGCAGACCACTATCCTCAGTTTTTTTAAGGATCCGAGATAAAACTTCCATAACCAAGAGGAAAAAAGAGGGGACAAAGGATCTCCTTGTCTCAACCCACGAGAGCTACCAAAAAAGCCTGCCGGAGATCCATTCACAAGAACTGAGAAACGAATAGTAGAAATGCAAGCCTTAATCCACTCCCTCCACTTCAACCCAAAGCCCATCCTATTTAACAAATAAAGTAGGGCATCCCAATTAACATGATCATAAGCTTTTTTTATGTCCAACTTACAAACTACACTCGGGGAATGACACTTCAATCTACTGTCCAGGCACCCATTAGCAATTAACGCTGAGTCCAAAATTTGTCTTCCACCAACAAAGGAATTTTGGGTCTCCGAGATCAAACAGTCTAACACCACCCTTAGCTTGTTCGCCAACACCTTAGACAACAACTTGTAAACACTGCCTACCAAACTAATAGGCCGAAACTCCTTAATATTGACAGCATTAGGTTTCTTAGGAATAAGAGTGAGGAAAGAAGCATTAAGAGACCTTTCAAAAACTGAATACTTGTGAAAATGCTTGAAAACAGCCATCACATCAACCTCCACCACCCTCCAACATTTACTAAAAAATGCCATGGTGAACCCGTCCGGGCCAGGGGCTTTATCCCCCTCCATCTCTGCCAGCACCTGGGAGACTTCTTCTTTTGAGAACTCCCTCTCAAGGAACAACCTATCATCCTCCCCAATACTAGCAAAATCCAACCCATCCACAGTTGGACGCCACGTGTCTGTCTCTGTATAAAGATCCTGATAAAATTGGACCACTTGAGCCTGCACAGCAGGTTCATCCTCATATACTACCCCATCCACCTCAACACTTCTAATATGATTAGCTCTTCTATGAGAATTTGCTAATCTTTGAAAGAAGCGTGTATTGTTATCTCCTTCCTTCACATACAGAGCACAGGACTTTTGTCTCCAGAAAGTCTCTTCCATGGAAGCTAAAACTTCAATCTCACCTTTAGCTTGAGTACGGCGAGCTTGATCCTCATGTGAAAGGCCCAGAATATCTTCCTTGGCATCCAAACCCAATAATTCAGATAGCAAACTCTTCTTCTTAAAAGCCAAATCACCAAATACCTCCTTATTCCACTTTTTTAGGTCTTCTTTAAGAGCCTTTAATTTCTGAGCCAAAACAAAGCTAGGTGATCCCGTAAAGCTATAACTGGTCTACCACTGTTGAACCTTCTCAACAAAACCCTCAACCTTTAACCACATGTTCTCAAACTTAAAAGCACCACGCCCCCTCCCCACAAATCCAGATTCCACCAAAATCGGACAATGATCAGAAATAACACGAGGAAGCACCCTCTGGGACACATTTCCAAAGTGATCCTCCCAATTAGCAGAGACCAACGTCCTGTCAATCCCTAAACCAAGTGAAAGAAGCCCCCTCCAGTGGTAAATCCACTAGGAAATTATTCTCTATGAAATCTGAAAACGCACACATGGCTGGGCTGAAAGAGTCACAGCCAAGCCTCTCGCAAGGATATCTAATAACGTTGAAATCACCAAATAAAAACCAGGGGTTATTCCAACGAGTACGCACCGTTGATAACTCCTCCCACAAGTCAGCCCTATGAAGGTCTGCGTTTGGACCATAAATGCCAAAACAAACCCATACAAAACCATCCAAAACACCCCTAAAAAGAACACTAACTGAAAACTGACCAACCAACACATCCATTTTCTCGACCACCTGCTTATCCCAAATCAGCAAAACCCCCCCAGATCATTGAACTGCATCCAAAACAGCCCAATCATTGAAAGGACTACCCGATAAGCTTCGCAAGACAGCCGAGTTAACCGAAGAAAGCTTAGTTTCCTGGAGACAAACAATATCACACCTCCATTCCTTAAAGAGATTCCTACAAACCTCTCTCTTTCGGGGATTATTCAACCCCCTGACATTCCAAGAAAGAAGTCTTAAAGTCATTTATAACTGCCACTAGCCCCCAAACTGTTCGACGATTCTCTATAATGAGAAGAGGACCCATCGTAATTAACTGTGGAAACTAGACCCGGAAGTTCTCTAAGGCCTTTCTGACCAGGTTTAATAGGTCTTCGACCACTCCCCACATTAACAACCTCACGACATTCTTGTTCTAAAAGACGAAATAAAGCCACGCACTGAGCTTCATGTCGTACAATCGGAAAACCCACCATTTTGCAAAAACTACTCATCATATTGGACACCCAATTAGACTGAGCACTCATCATATGGACAGATTTCATATTTATCTTAGGTTTTTGTTAAATAAGTAGGACCAAAAATTTAAAAGTAATAAAAAATAGCAAAGAAATAGATTCATACTCATAAAGTAATATATTTGTGGGGCCTGGGGGCAATGGTGTTTAATAATAAAGCTGACAAGAGGATATTATAAGAGATTACTTCAGTCAAACCATGAAACAGATAAGAGAGTTGACCATAGTCCAAAGATTTTAGATTGTGAAATTACCGATTGTCCCACAAGCTTAATCTATTGGATATGGTATATTTAATTATCTAACCACACAATTCTAACATAGACCAAAGCAGAGCATTAGAGAAATGAAGAAGATAGTAAATTAGTATCCAGAGTACCAGCTAACAGAGATGAAACCTTATCTGATGAGTGATCAAATGTTATATTCTAAGCGCTTAAAAAGATGAGCTAATAGCTGGCTTGTCGATCAATTAAGAGAGGGCCAATCAAGAGAGTTTGAGAGAGAATGAGAGCGGATTTTTGTGTCAACTATTGAGCCTTGAGAGTCAACATGCCTATCTGATTTCAGAGGTGACAAAAATTGATTTTTTTATTTTTTATTTTCCCTTCATTGTGTTGTGATTGTGTCTCTGACAACACACCTAGACATGCATGCAAGTGTGTGTTTGGCATATCTGTCCGACACGGACACACTATGAATTTAGTCATGTTTATGCTTGTTAGAATATTTGTATCATCCAGTTTTAGTGAAACCTATTTGATTGGGTCTTTGAGCCAAATCACCAAAAAGTATTAGTGGGTAGCTTGTTGCCATGGTGTAAAGAATATAGGCTATTGAACAAAGCTTGGTTCCTTCAATGTACAAGCGTGTTATGCCAACCTAAAATAGCTGAGTTTACAACTATATTCTGGCCCTGTCTTATATTATGGTCTGAAAAGGGGTGTAATGTGAAGTATTATTATGCAAAGTGCGCACCCCCTTTGGAGCCTCTTTCTATTCTGATGAAGCTTCACTTGCAATGGATCTCAGCCAAGCTCAGTCAAGTTTATCTAAAGCAGGACACCTTAGAGCTAAAAAATTTTATTGGTTGTGGTTTCCCTTGAGCTCTATTGTCCTGCTGATTGGCTTGGCTTGGCTTGGCTCAGTTTTTCTGCCAGATTTAAAATGTTGGTTTCTTTCAGTTTCAGATCTAGTACAAAACCTTTGTCCCTAGACTCTACAATCCCTGTAAATGAACTCACAGCAGAAACCTTCTACCGCTTCAGAACCTCTGAACTCTTCAATATATGAACGCCACCCTTTGATGCACGAATCACAGTACGTGACTAACCAATTGCGCGGATCCTAGTACACGACTTAAGCACCAACTTGAAGAAGATGTTGGCTGCAAAGTTCTTCACTTCATCAACAATGAAGATCAAGAAGCACTTGGTTATAAAACCCTAAGGCGCAAAAACGCGGTAGCTTCTTTCAGAGATAATAAGGCATCGGTCACCTTTTGCATTCGTTCTCCTCGTATTCTCTTATGTGACAGCCTCTAAAATAAGCCTTATATAGGTCTAGGGTTGTGAGAAAAGAAACCCTACACATACATGTCAGCATGGGTCGAAAATCAGATCTAAAAATCTAAATTTCGTAAGGCTCAGTAATTCTTGATCGATCGAAGAGGTGTCGAGCAGGTGTCGAGGGGACAGGGGATATCTCGATCGATTGACCAGCTGTCGAGAAGCTATCGAGATTGCGATAAGAAACAGCTTAAGAGCTCGACAAATAGCCAGGTGTCGAGCAGCTATCGAGCTTTAAAATTCAACACTTTCTTACTTGATTCTTGGATAGACTTGCATATCTTCAACACTTGATCTTGAAACATAGTTTCTTGAAGTATTAAACACATTTTAGATCTACCCAAATACAAGTAAATTGCATTTTGTCAAAGGATAAGCCAATTACATAAAATCATGACATATGTTCCTAACAAGTGAAACACATATGTCCTAACAAGCCCACTCTCGAAAAATTCATTGTGTTGGGCTCTTTGGGCCTGAATCCTTCTACCTTTAAGGCTCAGGAACCAAAACCTACCCTTACATAAGGTATCTCTAAATCATTATGAAAACAATAAAAATAAAGCCATTAGTTCTTTTTAGAATAATCTTGTATAACATAGTTGGTTACCAATTAAACCTCCTCCCATGGTTCAATCTCCTATTATTGAGTCTTTGGAGGAGGCCACAGTAGATGTTCTTATCGAGCCAAAGAGTAAACGGTGGAATGATAGTGTGATTGATGGGGTTTTTGTTCCTCAGGAAGCAGAAATTATTAAGAAAATCCCTCTTGCTTGGGTTGATTATAAGGATGTTATTTATTGGCCCTTAAGTCCGAATGGTGTGTATACTTGCAAGTCGGGGTATAGGTTTTTAAAGGAAGAGGAGGAAATCTCTCCCCAGGTGGAGGCATGTGATAAAGCATTGTGGAAGGGAGTATGGGGTCTACAATCTCCGAACAAAGTTAAAAACCTGCTTTGGAGAGCCTGTCGAAATGCCATCCCCACCAAGGAAAACTTAGTCCGTTGTACGGTTTTGGAAGATCCCGTCTATGATCGGTGTAATGGTGCTTTGGAGAATTCACTACATGCTCCTTGGTCATGCTCCGAGCTTGATATAGTGTGGATTGATCTGATTCTATGGAATTTTAGGCGTACCTGTATGTTTGTGGACTTCAAAGAACTCCTATCTTGGGTAATTCAGCAGGACAAGAATCCGAAACTTTTTTCCATGACAGCATGGTCGATTTGGACTCAGCAAAATCAAGTTTGTTTAGCTCAGCCGAATGTCAATCTCCATCTTTTGGAGCTAGTCTCAAAGGATCGACATGAGGAATTCATAGCCTTGCAGGTACCTCGTTCTCTACCCCAGCAGCGGACCCGTGCTTTGTGGCAACCTCCCCCCTTCGCATGTTTCAAAATATATTTTGACGGAGCTACTTTTGCTACAGAAAATAAGTCTGGCATCGAATTTGTTATTTGAGACTCTCAAGGTAGGGTTATTGCCTCTCTCTCTCAACTGCCCCCTTAGGGATTTCAAGCTGTAGAAATTGAGGCCTTAGCTGCGATAAGAGCTTTGGAGTTTGCTTTGGAGCTGGGTATTGCACAAGTGGTTCAAGAGAGTGATTCTAAGGTAGTTATGGATGCTCTTGCTGAGGAGGATGTTTCTCTATCTTCATATGGTCTTTTAATTGCCAATGCAAAATCTCTGTCCCCATGATTTCTTTCAATTACGTTACTCTCATGTTAAGAGAGAAGGTAATAAGGTCACTCATAGTTTAGATGGGCATGCTATTACTGTTTCTGAATTTATTGTGTGGATGGAGTGTGTTCCTCCACAGGTTGCTTCTATTTATCAGGTTGATTTGTCTAGCCTTTCTTAGTTTTTAATAAATATCATTTTCTTTCTCAAAAAATAATAATAATAATCGGGTATAATTTTTTTTTCCTCACTTTGTGTGCGTTTTTATTTTTTTCTGGTACAATTTAAATTTCCAAATTTTTCCAAGCCACAAATTGTTTATTAGAAAATTTTATAATAAGAAAAAGTATATTTAAAAAATATTTCTCAAGATGAATTTTCCAAAATTAAATAGCTATTAATTGGCTAACGAAGAAGGCTTCTCAAGGTGATTTTACAAAGAAAAAAGAGCTTTTCCAAATTGAATTTTCAATAAAAACAAAAATGAAGATTTCTAAATCCCTTTAAGCTTTAGTTAATCTTCAAAGAAAAAAGAGAGAGGATGACAAAAATAAATAAATAAGGACAAAATTTAGTTACAAAATTGGTTGTACTCCAAGGCTACAACCTTACTCAATATCATTCACATTACTATATATTTTGAAATTCTAACCGTTGAATTGTATGTTCTTTATGTTCTTAATACATGTCGGGGGCTGTTTTTGCGCGCGTAGCCGCGTGTCTTTAGAGGTGTGACTTTGCTAGACCCGGATTTGTTTTGGGGAGGTCAACCCAGAACTCGACATTGGGCTGCATAGACCAATGGCTTTCGGTGTATTTTTAAGCCTACAAAATAGATAAAGCCCAAAATCTTAGAATCATGATAATGGTTGAAATAAATAAATAATATGCTTAGCATGATAGCTTTGATTAAATGGTGAGATGATACATTATTATTATGTTTATTAAGTGATGTCCAATATTAGAAAGTGTTTAATTAGGTGTCTAATGTCCAACAATGGGATGAGTTCAATAGTCCATGTCTAGTTGCGGTTCATGGTTCATGTTCAACATAATAAGATATGTCCGGCAATGGTCCATGTCCAAATAATATATATCCAATGGTAGTTCATGTCCAAAAAATATGTGTCCAAGGGCGGTTTATGTCCAAATAATATATGTCCAATGGTAGTAGATTGATTTATTAATATGTATGTTCATTAATGAAATATTAGTGAGATCATGTTTATTAGATAGTGAGATGATGTTAAAATAACTTGCATCTAGCAGTAAAATGATAATGAATAAAATATATTTAACAATATAAATTTGAAGATAAAATATAATAACTTATTTTCATATTTTGCAGCTCCAGCCGTACAACACCAGTGGACTTAGCATTTCATCAACCTTTAGACTTTGCAGCTCCAACCGTACAACACCAGTGGACTTAACATTTCAGCAGCATGGTAAAGTGAATCCTTTCATGGTGACTTCATGTTTGAAGGGGAAAAATGGGTGCAACTGGAGGGAGAGAGAATATGTCCAGCCGTGTGCATAGGTTGGTTAAGTTCATCCTCTTTATCGTGCACTTGAATGATTTTTCTCATGTAATACTCTTTTAGTTTTTTAGTTAAGTATGAGTGATATTGCCTTCCATAAGAAGGGCTTTTAATAATAAGTTTTTGCCTTTCATAAGAAGGGCTTTTAGCATTATAAATATATGTCTTCCAAAAGAAAGGGCTTTTGTAACGTGTTCTTTTAAGAGTATTTTGATATGTTTTAAGATGTGTAGAGATTGTAAGAAATATATGTATTGTGAGATATGGTGTTTGTAATATGTATAGGAATTACATGTAGATACTTTGTTGGACATGGATCTTGTATATGTATACTTTGTGAGACATGGAGTTTAAAGATATATGAGAAGTATGTATAGGTATTTTGTGAGGAATGTATTTGTAAAATATATGGAAGTGTGAGATAGATAATATGAATGTTAAATATAGTGAATACATGAGATTATTTGTATTATGAGTTATGTTGCTTTCTAAGAAGGAAGATTTTGTATGAGAAATAAAGAATGAGATGGAGATGTGTTTTGGGCAGCAAAAATGATGAAGTTTCGGTATAATGGAGTGTGGGAAAGATAGGTAATGGATAATGGTATGTTGTAATATGTGTGTTGTGTTGTTATCTATGAAGAGGGACTTTGTAAGAGAGATGGGGAAGTGTGAAAATGTGTATTTTGTAGCAGAATAAGTGAAGTTTCTGCATAAGAGGGTGAGAGAGGGATAGTGTGTAATGGTGTGGTGTAATAAGTGTGATGTAATGATGTTATCTAAGAAGAGATATCTTTGTAAAGGGAGATGGAGAAGCATGGAGAAGTTTAGAGATATGTGCAGCAAGGTGAATGAGATTTCAGAATTATTGAAGATTTGAAAAGAGGGCTGGATCAGAGAGAGATCAGAGAGGGGGGGGGGGGTCAAAGAGAGACCCCTTTAGTGTGTAGCTTGGTCCTCTTTATATAGAGCTAAGTTATGTAACTAGATCAGAATTTAGTTGAAGAGAAACTTAGCAAATGAGGAAAAATCTTTGACAAAGTAAGTGGTCTTTTGTTTTTTTAGCCAAAAGAAGCAAAGTTAGAGACTTAATGGCTGTTGTAGCTGCTGTCACAATTGTCAATCACAGCTGTCACAGCTGGCTGATGGCATCTGAAATGAGATCTTTTGCTTAGAGGGTAAATATTTGGCATTAAGTTCAAGGTTTGGCTAAAAATGGTAAGATAAGCTTTATTCTATTTATGGTATCATAGCTGAAGCCACTGCAGAAAGTGCTAGAGCTGTTACAGCTTCTGCAGAAGCTGTTTCTGCTTCTGCTGGAACTGTTTGTAGCTTCTGCTAGAGCTGTTGCAGCTTCCGCTGGAGCTGTTGCAGCTTGTTCAGAAGCTGTTACAGCTTCTGCTGGAGCTGTTATTGGTATTTTCGGCTAAGTTTCCTCTCTTGAAAAATTATATGTTTAGTCCATATATAGTTTTGGTAAGTAATAGACTAGTTGGTTGATATTTGATGAAGTTTTAGAGATGTAATTATGGTCTTTTTGTATTTTAACCAAATTTTGGAGAGTAAGAAGAGCATTTAATGCTAGATATGAGATATTAATATATGTTTAGCCATGTGCTTGGAATTGATTTATATGAAAATAATAATATAATTAATATGAAATGATATAATTATATTTTAAAACTCATATTATATGATGGACATTAATTTTTATGTATAGAGCATGGGGAGTTTTATCATTTTGAGTGTTATGTGATATGAGAGGCTTACTCAAATGTTACCTATTGCACACTGACCTGTCAGAGCTCAGGGAATTGGGGAAGACATGCCAAGCAACATGTTTTCCTTTATCAACTTTGAACCACTGGAGCTTTACTGAACATACTTCTTGGCCCTCCAAACCATGACTCCCAAATTCCCCCGATGAGACTCATGAGCTTGGATCATGAGCCAAAAATGAGATGATGTGCCATGAGCTTGAACAGTGGGCTTTGACGCCTTTTTGTGTAAATATGGGCTCTTTTGGGCTTTAAAAGAGGTTTTCCCAAAATCCATGATAGTGTTGACGTGGTGCGGGTCGCCAATGAAATGAAGCCATGTGGTGTGAAAAATTTATCCTCAACAATACACATATTAAATTTTGTGTCAATTGGATATTATTTACTATATGATCTATAAGGTTACATTTTATGCATAATTTTAAACTACAAAAACTTGCAATTTAAATAATTTATTAATAACATAGTTATTAATCTTTAATTTTATAGAAATTTTGCAAGCATGGAGAATATAATAAGAAAAGGTAATCTAACGGTGAATTTGTCAAAATTCACCTCTAATAAAAATATATTAAGTAAGGTTGTAGTCTTAAACTACAACCAATTTTATAGCTAAGTTTTGTCCAATAAATAATTGATTACATTATCGGCTTGGTCAACCAACCTAAACCAGGTTTGAGTCAAACACAGACCGATTCCCCTAGACCCAACTCAGGTAACACCTATTTATGTATTTAGGCCCAACCTAGTTCACTTAATAGGTCCACCTAGTCCGAAGCCCAAGCTCAATGAACTAGAGATGGCCACTAGTCCTCTCTGAGTTCAAAGCTATACCTTCACATCCACTTTGTCTGACTTTATTGCTACTGTACAAACTACAAACACGTTGAGCCAGAGTTCCGTAGTTTGGGTTGCTGCTTGGATAGGATTGTTATTTGCTTCGGAATATGAACTATTAAATTAGCTTGGTGACAGGTGAGTAGTTTTTCTTTGGGTGTGGCTTACCTCCGGTACTTTTTTAACTGGAGGTGTCCTTTTGTTTTAAATACACAATAACAAATGGTAGTGGGTTTTAATTTCCACATTTTATTTACTTAGTGGGTGATGTGGCAGTTTCTCATTAAAATAAAAAGAAATTCTAGTTTAAAAAGTACTTGAGGTAAGCCAAACCCTTTTTCTTTTATCACAATCTATATATATCTAAAAACTGAAGCGTAGCATTTATTGTTGCTACGCTCCAGTTAAGCCACATTAACACCATGTCATCATTTATTTTCTTATTTTATTTTTTATTTTTAGACTTGCCAGTTGACATTTATTAAGCATCTAATTAAATTCAAGTATTACTCTATCTCTAATTCTATCATGTGTCTTTCCATTAACCCAAACTCTTCAAATGCCGCTATTATATGGAATTCTAATAGTCACCAATAGATTACAACCTTCTCCCCTCCTCTATCTATTGTAACTTCTTCCAATTATTAGGTATGAAGTGACAAATAACGCCATGTGGCAAACAATTATGGATACATGTCAATCTTATTAGCATCTATCAACAATATGCACTATAAGTTCCACCATTATAATTAATATCCACTATAAATTTAAATACTTCATCAATTTTTTTTCTGCTTCCTTTTTCCCTTAGATTTTTTTTAAGTAACCCAAAAGTCATGTTTTACCATAACTAAACCACCCCTAACAAAATCTACGTTTCCTGAGAAAAAACAAAACCACTCTTTCCTTCTTCTTCTTTTTTTGGTTTTTCCCCATCCATCACTCCTAAAACACAAATCTAATTATATATTATGAAATTTGGATTTAAAACAATTTATGTGTTTTTTTCCCCTTCCATAAACCCATAAACCTAAAAATCTATGCTCTCTTTCCTCTTTTTTCATTTTCCTATTACCATTATATCTATACTCTCTTTCCTTTTCTTTCATTTTCCTATTACCATAATGATTCTTAACGCTCCAATTAAGCATATCTCTACACCTCTCTCTCTCTCTCTCTCTCTCTCTCTCTCTCTCAGCATATGAACCAATATTACCTTTTATTTTTTGTTTTCATTTGAATGTTAAGCTGCCAATATTTTTCTTTGCTATTTTCATTCAGCATTTATTCATACTTCCTATTGTGTTGCCATGATAGACTCCATTTACTTTTTTAAGTTTACTCTTTTTTTAACCGTTACATTTTTATGGGTTTATACAACTTTTCATATGTTGATATATGATTGTTACTAAAAAAATTAATAAATTTTCTACATCCTTTCCTCTTCTTTCGATAAAACAATCAAAAACTTCAACTCTATATATTTCTTATATTTGGATTGTCTCTTTCAATCTCTCTAATACATTTTTCTCCCCCCCAAAAAAAAATTTTGTCTAATACATGAAGTTTAGGGGTTGCAACAGGGAAATTAACTTCACCACGGCAACAGTACCTCTCTCTCTCTCTCTCTCTCTCTCCCCCCCCCCCCTTATTCTTCATGTATTTGCATGTTCTCAATTCACATATTTCCTTCTTTGTATTTAGAATTTGTGATTGAATGGTTATTTTGTGACCAGATATTTATTTTTCCTAAAAGTTTGAAATTGTTCATATTATTTTAAGGTTAGTGTTAAAGTTTTGAATCTCGATGCTTGGATGGGTTTACTTTAGATTAATGTTTGTATAACTTTGAGCATAAAATAGTTTTATAGGAATCAATTTGTTTGTACAATTTTACTTGTATCTTTAGTACAAAACTTATATTTGGTTGGTATTCTTCTTTGTACGACATGTAGTACTGTTTTAGATCTTTGTTCCAGATCTTTGTTCCTATGATGCTGCATTGATCAAAACATGTGAAACTTGGATGAGAATCAACATTCTATAAATACCTCTACTTCCAATGCACATAAAAAGACACCCAAACTTTTATTTTGAGTTATATATCAATTTGACCATGCATTAATTTTTTTATAATGATTTGCATGTTGAGTATTCTTCTTATTTTGCGCATGCAAGGATGGAACCAGGATTCGTAGTTGGGGGAGGCCAAGCTTACTATAAGTTCATTGAATTTCATGATGTCTATTAACAACTTAATCACATATTTGTGAACAAAATATATAATCATGTTGCAATGAACTAATACTTATTTCATCAATAGCAATTTTTCAAAATGTTGTTCGATGGTTTTCAGAAAATAGGATATCAGTAATAACTTCGAATTTATTTGTATTTTCTTTCAAAAAACAAACATTATAGTTGATTTTTCCATTATCTAGAAATCATATAAAGAGTCATATAAATTATAAGGATTTATTTTACATCCACATAACATTCAAATAATTTCTTGACTTGTAAAGTCATGAGATTTTATCCAATGTAAAAATCAATGTTTATTTGGTTTTTGTTTGGAACTACTTTTTGGAACAATAGATTAATAAGATAGGGAAATAATGAAGTATCTCAAAATTAATTAAATAAATAGTAGAATGAGTACTCTTCATGTGTTATTTAGACATACCTTACACCTTTTTTTTTTGTCATAGGTTCTTCCCTCTTCCGCAGATCAAATGGTTGGATAGTTCAGACAGCTCTTATTAAGCTACGGGCAGCTGATTCTAGGCAAGCTTTGTGCATAATGTATTTTGGCTTTTAACTTCAATTTGTATTAATACATATCTTCATCTACTAACACATGTATATGATCAAGAATTGACTACAAAATAAATCTTAATTACACCATTTAAATGTACTTAATATTATATATAATCATAGCATCACTCATAAAAAAACCTCACAATTAGAACCATTTCCAGATTTTTGCTTCCAGCACCTCATGTTAGTTGGATCAATATTGGGTAATAGCCTTTACGCTTCAAAATTTGTAAAGAGATTTATATATATATATATATGCATAAAAAAATAAAATACTCATGTCCCAAAGTCCAACATAAAATCAACCAAAAAATAACAACAAAAATAAATGCAGAGAGAGAGAGAGAGAGAGTTTGGCAAGATCAATTCATACTTCCGTGTGATGGAATTAATGGATGATAATTGACAAACATCAAACTACTTTAAATTTGCACCAACTCATTAGAATTGACGGTCATATATCTAAGTATTCTCTCTACATGCCCATATCAACTTTGCAAGAACTCAAAGAAATATGCAATATTTATTTGGATCCCAAAGGATGAAACTTAGACAAATACTATGAATCTCATTTTGCTGATTGAGGCAAGACAGATTAAAGATCCATCATCTACAAATATCAACATGCCCAATCATCCAAATACAGGAGGTACCATCAAGAGGGTGATCCATGTAAAGAAAAGAATTCTTTTAAGCTAGGAACAGAACTTGCATTTGGAGTAGCAACTTGAACCTCAAGTGTCCTTCCATTATGGGTATGTTGAGCAAAAAGTATTTTCTGACAGCATGAATATCAGATAATAGAATGTCCACTTGCTCTACCTACCTTGATTAAATTAACTGTCTAGAAGCTCAATACCTAGGAATCTTCTGAAGAGTTAAAATGTGACAGCTAAATCCACAAGAACATCTTCTTGTGCGATCCCGCAACCATAGCAGAAACCAGTTAGTCACCAAGCTGCAAAAAGTAAAAACTCACCATCCGATATACATTTAATCTGGAAACACAATGAATATATTCTATCTAATGCATGATAGGATTAACACTAAAAGTGAGGTCAATGATTGCTCATCAGACCAAGCCATGTAAACTATTAGTTTTCTGCTTAGTGCCAGTAGAAACTCAGGTAATCATCAACCTATAGTTATCATTTGTATGGAAGAATTTTACCAAAGCTATGTAATTTTAACATCTTGCAGGCTAGGAGGGTAACATATTAAAGACAGTTAAGGCTCCTTACAACAAATGAGAGAATTAACCACCAAAAAAATTATCTTGCATGAACAGAGGACACATACTGAACATAGAAACCAAAAATGAAAGTATCCTTAACCAACAAATCTATAATAGAGAAAATCACACACAGGAATTGTTCACAGTACCTTCATCACCAATTCACCATTGCATTTTCTAGTTCACCAAACTGACTCATGCATTGCCTCAACTCTTCCCAGAACCTGTAAAAAATCAAATCTAGAAAAGGTTTTATATATAATACTAACAAGAAGAGCATGTCCTACAGTTTGAAGATACACATTCTACCAATTTTTGGCCTTCACTTGTCGTAACAGCTAGGCTCAGAAAAAATTAAAGAGAATGCCACATGCATGGCAAAATTGCAAGTGAAATATAAAATTAAATGCAAGCATATGCCCAATCAATAAAAAAAGAAAGAAATATGCAACTACCAAGGTCTGTGAAAGAAGGCAAGGTGGTGGCTTACAAAAATTTCAGAGGAGAAAGTTTATTTGCCTTTTGAATTCATCAAAGCTACCATTTTTACTGGGATTTCTCATCATCAGAGTCATCTTGTGTGCTTAAATTCCCAATCAAATTTCCCAAACGTGGCACAAATCTTTCGATGATATTAGGGAGCCGCATTCTCTTTGGGTGCAGTAGGTCATTAAAGCTACCTTCTTCACTAGGTCCAGCCCCATCATAGTCATCGTGGCTATGCCTACGTTTATTTTTTGAATCTTTTGCTGAATCATCAAATTCATCCTCATAAGGAATGATGTTGCTATTGCGGCACTGAGCCATAGTTTGGCTGCAATCTTCAATATTTTCCTTGAATACCAAATGGACGCCACATTTCTTAATCTCCAATCCTGGACCGAAGGTTTCAAATTCAAACTCAATCTGATTGAATCCATTGACATCAATTTGACTTAATTCCTCCACCTGATTGAAGTATGGGGGAGGAACATAACTTAGCCAAAGGTGATTCGATTCAATCTTGCCATATTGTTCGGAAAAACAATAGTCTTTTTTATTGGGTTTGTCATATCCATTTACTTTAAAGGAACAGGTAAGCTGATGCGTAATTCTAAGAAATCCCCAATTTGCCGAATCAATTAGGTCAAGTGGATGATGCTCACGGAGTGCAAAAACAACACACAGAACAATCCCCATCAATTTATTACATAATAATGAAGGCACTTGCAAATTCAGTGAAGCCCCCTCACTATGATGACTAAACCATTTTGGGATTTTACTTCCAGGAATAATCATATCATATCCAGATGTCTCTTTAAAGTTGCCCTGAAACACACAAATCAAGATGTTTAGAACTTCATGAGAGAGAGAGAGAGAGAGAGAGAGAGAGAGAGACCTGAAAGTAATGTCTTAGCATTGTTAACAACATGTCGTCGTAGCCTTGATTGTCAATCAATTTTACACAATTGAAAAGAGAGAGATATGGCTTAAAAGAATCTTCTGGTCTTAATGGTAATGTTTCTAATGAGGTACAACCTTCTGCTAGAATATAACCAATATTAATTGGAAGCTCTGGCAATGATCGAAGAAATGTGCAACCACTCAAAAAAAGAAATTCTAGATTAGATAGTCGAATGATACTTTTAGGAAGACCAACAAAATTATTTCCCATTAGATATAGTTCTGTTAAAGAGGATAGGCAACCAAGAACATCGGGGATTGCTTGAAGATTGCAATAACTTAGATCCAGCTGGGTCAAAGACCATAAGCCTGATAAAGAACGCTGTAACATGCCCATGGGACAAATACTTCTTCTTGGCATTAGAGGAAAGTTGAAAAACCTATTCGATGATTTAGATAATAGTGCTTCACATCCAGAGAGAGAAAGTATTTTAAGATTGTTGGAGGGAAGAGTGCAGGACCATTCTCTTATAGCACTTCCACTTAGATCCAATTTAATAAGGCCAGTTAAACGCTCAACTGATAATGGAAGTTCTTCTATAGCAGTTCCATCCAAATAAAGTTCCAACAAACATGACATATTTTCCACAATCTCTGGAAATGTTTTTAGTCTTGAACAGCCAGAAAGAATAAAAACTTTAAGTGACTCCAGGCTAATCTTGTTTGGAAGGCTTTTAAGACATTTACAACCATTCAGATCTAATAGAATAAGCCGTTTGAGTTCTCCAAGGGATGCGTGAATCTTCGACAATCTTGTACAATGTTGAAGAATCAGCTGCTCAAGATTTGGGACTTCGGTGAAGTCCGGAGTCTCAATCAAGTTCCAAGAGTCACGAAGGTCAATGACTTTTAACCTCTCTAAACTCTGTTATAAAACACCAATCAAATGGTGAAAATTAAGCCCTTATAAACATTAATATTTCTTTTTTAAAAATTTTAAATAAACTAAAAAAAAAACTTACCTTGATTCCTTTCCATAATCCTTTGACAAGGCTGCAAGGCATAATAAGTTCAACAAGTTTTTCTGGCTCGAAACTTGTTGGCATGGATTCTAAAGGATATCCATCCCAGTGAATAAAACGTAACTCACTAGAAAGATACTTGAGCCCTTGAGGAAAGTGCACATTACTGATTTTAAGTAATCTCAAGTTTTTCATCTTTGAGAAGGCTTCAGCATTCAAGCGTTCCTCTTTTCTTGGAGGTGAGTCAAGAAATATGCTTTTAACTACTTCTTTTCCCTAGTTAAGAAAATAAATAAAGATTGAGTGTATAGCTATAGAGATTATCTAAAACTTATTTGAATTTTCATAAATATATACCACAAGAAAGCTTGAGAGCCTACATAATCATCTTACCGTATTACATTTCAATACATGAATGACATCCTCCGTAAGCCACAACCTACTACGTCGGCCAGGCTCTTCAGGGGATTCACAGCGAACAATTTCCTTACCCAATTCTTGTAGCAAATCATGCATCCAAAATTTTCCAAATGAGATAGTTATGAGAGACTTTTCCAGAAGAACAACTATATCAATTTTTGGCTTATCATAGAGAGCTTGTAATATATTTACAACATGATCTTCTTCCATTCCCTTAAAGAAACAAGCAATGTCTAAAAATATGTTTTTCTCTCTTTCCCTCAAGCCATCAAAAGTTATTTTAAGCACGTCCGAAATTTGTCTTTCAGGACTTTCTTTTAGCCTACATAGTGCACTTTCCCATTCATCTACACTTCTACGAAATAGGAATCGACCTAAAACTTCAAGAGCTAAAGGAAGGCCTTGAGCATAACAAATAACCTTTTGGGATAAGACCTCGTAACCTTCTGAAGGATAATCCTTCTTAAAGGCTTTCAAACTAAAGAAATGAAGAGCTTCATCGTCATTCAGTTTCCTAGCCTTGTATATTTCAACTCTAACCACTTCATGCCTTATCAATAGATGTTGATATCTGGTTGTTATAATGATTCTGCTTCCTTGACCAAACCAATTTCGCTCACCTACTAATGCTTCTAATTGATCAAGTTGATCCACATCATCAAGAATGACAAGAACCCTTTTATGACATAATCTTTTCCCTATCATATTGATTCCCCATTGAACATCTAGAAAATCAATATTCTTTTCAAGGAAGATATCAGCAAGAAGTCGTTTCTGTAAAGGAACTAGACCATGTTTTTTACTTTCCTCTCTAACATTTGCAAGAAAGCTGCTACCTTCAAAACAATAATGAAGTTTGTTATAAATGAGTCGTGCTAGAGTAGTTTTGCCCATTCCACCCATACCACAAATTCCTACAAAGCGAACATCATTCAACCCTATGGCTAATAAGTTCACCATTTCCTCCATACGAGAGTTTATTCCAACAAGATCCTTGTGAACAACTGAGTATGTAGAATTCAATTTACCAAGTATTTTTCTGACCATCTCTTCAATAACTTTTGCCTCGTGTCTACAAAGAAGATAGACAATAATTTTATTGAGTTAGCACAGGCTAGAAGAGAGAAAAGATTCAACAAATGTATATTTTTTAGATTTATGCATTACGGGAAAGAGAACTCTAAGTTCCATAATACGAAAAGATATAACAAATAAACCAAATAAAACATGTATTTGAGCTCTCTATCTTTTTTTGATAATGTAAGGAACCTTTCTAAAGAAGAGCCCTTTGGACTCCCTTCTAGGGAGTAAAACCTGCAAGCAACTAACTACATATTTGGGCTTTTTGACCCAACTATTTGCCTTAAAAATTTTGTCTTTGCTTATCTAAGCAGTTCTGCAAAAATATATAAATTTGTAAGCCATTGTTGTGGGGAAAAAAATTAATAATTTGGGTGATGGTGATATGCATAGTGTCACTACCTCCCCAAATAAAATTTAAAAAAAAATGTATAGCGGTCTTGGTCATGAATGATTGAAAAGTATGATTTAAATTAGAAATTAACAACCTTCAATAAACCTTTTGAAAGCGACAATTTGATTTTGTATGATTCTTTATTTGTTGTAACTGTTTCTAGATTATTTCACTTGGACATGTTGTAGTTTGTTAATTGTATCTTCTTCTTTTCTTCTTTTTGATAAGCTCCTCCCATTCTTCCTCCCAACCAAACAAAGGAAAGTTGTATTACATGTGTGTTCTGCAATTTTTTGTGACTAGAGTTTCACAAGACGTATCTAGAAGTGCTTTTTGGATTGTTTCTATATATATACATTGACAGATTGATCAATGGGAAGCAGAGTTCAAATGGGTTAATACAAGCCATGCAAGGAAGATAATATCTATATCATCTATAGACAGAAAATCAGAGATGTCATGCTAAAAGTTTCAAAGATGAAGAACCCATTTTTTCAAATCCATAAAGGATGTCATCAGATTTGGACTTAACTTTTGGGCTATTACTAAACAATATTAAAAGTACAAAATTTGGACTGTATGAAGATACTAAGATAACAATAATAAGTAGCATTATTAAATTCGAAAATAAAATCTTACTTATCGTGTAAATCCCATCCAGCAATACTAGCAACTTGTGTCAAAGCAGCTCTCCACGTGTACACATCCTCTATGTTATCTTTGAAACGCTCTTCGTGTTTAACAAACGCTTCAGCAAAAGCCCCTCTCTGATTGCGCACATCACTAGGATCAACGTAGTGGAAAACTGGCAGAACTATGAGCCCCTTCTTTTCCATGCACTCAACGATCTTCGCTAGCTCAATCAAGCACCAACTCGACGAAGCGTAGTCTCTGGAGAGAATCACAACAGCAAATCTCGAATCTTCAATTGCTGACAAGAGCTCAGGGGCAATGAACGTTCCTCGCTCAAGCTTTTCATCGTCCCTGAATGTGAATATGCCTTTCTGACTCAACGCCGCGTATAGATGGTCTGTGAAGTTTTTGCGGGTGTCGGTGCCTCTGAAACTGAGAAAGACGTCGTATTTCCATCCGGAGGTAGAAGAAGAAGAAGAAGGAAAAGATGAGGAGAAGGAGGAGGAGGAAGCGTTTTCTGTGTCCATAAAAGCCATCGGAAATATAATCAAATTGGTTTTGAAGAATAACACAGAGGCAGAGAGGAATATAATGATGAAATTAGGGAAGAATGAAATGGAAATTGAAGCAGTGACCGAAAAGCTACAAAAATTATATGCTCTTGAAATGTGAGTTCAGGGATTTAGGAAATTGCAGTCCATCGACCCGCTTGCCAATGAGGGAAAGAGAGGGGAAGATACCAGAAGGTCAGTAAAGTGAGAGGACTACACAATCCAGCCCAAGTCATCGGTTTTTAGGGGTTAATCGGTTGGGTTGGGCTGTGAAAAAAAAAATTTAATAGTAGGTAGACTTGGGTCGGTCGGGTTGGTATCATAAATTCTTATTTTTGTGAGAAATTTTGTGTTGAGTTTGCACAGTTTTAGATGATTTTTTTTTTTTTTTTTTTTCTGAAGATGTTTAGATAAATTTAAGTAGAATATTTGAGGGAATTATCAATTTTTTGCGATTATAATGATTGTAGTTGCATAGTGACCAAATTATGATCGTTTTGATCTAACAAATAACTATATACTTAATGTTTTTTTTTAACGGGTTCGGCTTGAATTCAGTGTTCTTTGCACTGGACTCGATAGGATACTGTCATATGTCCAAGAATTACCACATGTCAGCATCTTATTGGGTCAATGCACAAGACGCATTGGACTCAAGCCTCTTCCTTCTTTTACCCCGCACATATTGTCGATGGTTTTCTTCCTCAAGAGTAAAAACAAATAGAATTAATGACGGGTGGTTTTTCCATTAAAAAAAAAAAACTAACAAACAAACAAACAAAACTGGAGATTGAACCTCAAATCAATTATTCAACTATTAGAGACTTTACCAGTTGAGTTAATTAGAACTTGTGAAATCTCTAATCTTATCTAATGACTAATGAGATGACAGTGTTTACACCAATGCATATAAGTATTACCAATGCTTAATGGTTTGGTCCATACATAACTTGTATCTTTGTGTGGGTCATTTTAATGACTTTTAAGGAGCATATATAAATTATTGAGTTTAACGTAGTTAGCAAAGACCCCGATGAAACTAAAATATAGTTTCATTTTTAAATCAGGCAAGATAGGCCACATCTATAAATATAAATATATATATATATATATATAAATATGAAACGTAGCATTTATTGTTCAAATCACTTATTCAGCTATCAGAGATTTTACTAGTTGAGCTAATTAGAACTTGTGAAATCTCTAATCTTATCTAATGAATAATGAGATGACAATGTGTACACCAATGCATATAAGCATTGCAATGCTTTATGGTTTGGTCCATACATAACTTGTATCTTTGTGTGGGTCATTTTAAATGACTTTTAAGGAGCATATATAAATCATTGATTTTAACGTAGTTAGCAAAGACCCCATGAAACTGAAATATAGTTTCATTCTTAAATCAGGCAAGATAGGCTACATCTATATCTATATATATCTAAAAGCTGAAGCGTAGCATTTATTGTTGCTACGCTCCAATTGAGCCACATCAGCGTGTACGTCATTATCTTTTTTCTTTCCAATTTTCCTATAATTATTTTTAACATTTATTTTTTAAAATATTTACACTTCTCCAACCTTTCTCCCTCCCTTACCTTTTCATCTCTCCACTACCCTCTACATTAATATCATTCTTCTTCTTTTCCTTCATCTTCATTTATTTTTGTCTCTTCTTATTCACACCCTTTCACTATAAATTTGTTACTATCTTTTCCATTCTATGCATAGTTTTCCCTCACAAAAAAGGTTCTCTCTCTCTCTCTCTCTCTCTCTCTCTCTCTCTCTCTCAATTTTTTGGTGGATTTTTTATTTTTCTTGCATCTCTGCTTTAGGTTGATAATTTTTTATATTTTTTAAAACCCTACTTTGGGTTAATGCTATTTAATTTTGTTTTTTAAATTGTTTTTTTTTTTATTCTCTTTGATTGTATTTAAATGTTATCCTATAGCGTTATACGAATTAAATATAGCATATAAAATACAATATTATTCTATTACATAGCATGATTTAGATAATTTGGTATTTATTCTATGACATAGCATGATTTTTTATAGTGCTCAATTTAGATGTTGAACTATGAGACTTTACTAATTTTTGTTTATTTTTTAATCCTTTGTGATGGACAAAGTACTCTTAATAGTTGTATTAGAAGTACTCTATAATGTCATTTATTTAGAGAAAGGTAAAGGTTAGCCAAACGAAAATAATCGAATGGGTGACAAATTTTAGCTTTTGCAATTTTATTTTTATTATTATTATTATTTTATAAAAATGCATATATAGTAATTTAATTCTTAGATTTTGCTAATAATTGTTTATTTGATAATATGTTTTGGGTAGACAAAATTACAATTTCTGCAAAGAAAATAACCTTAATAGATTATCAACAACAAATTGTTTTCCTAATTGGTCCAATTAATCATTGCTAAGTTTTATTAATTTTTTAGTTACATTTTTCGATGTTTTGGATTGTAAGCAGAAAAAATACGGTTTGAGAAAATTTGTTTAAAACTAAAAGAATAATTTCCAAATTTTGTATTCTTTTCAATGATTCACAAAATGTTATAAATAACTTTTATTAAAAAAAATGAATATTTTCGTTAACTTGCCTTTTGAATATTTTTGTATTGTTTACATTTTGGTACGACAAAATTTATATTTTATGATTGTTCTTATATTATATTTATGATTGTTCCTATAATAAATAAAAATATGATTACAAAATACATTTTTCTTTATTAAATTAGTTTAAATTGTAAAAAAAATTAATAAAACTACCATAAAAATAATTATTATATTTATGATTTATGATTGTTCCTATATTACATTAATGATTGTTCCTATAATAAATAAAAAATATGATTACGAAATACATTACTCTTTATTAAATTAGTTTAAATTGTAAAAAAAAATTTAATAAAACCACTATAAAAATAATTATCACGCGCAATGTGCAGGTTCGCAGCTAGTTTTTATTATTGTTAATCACCTTTGTAACGTCATATGCATGACATTTGATGAAATTAATAACAGCAATTATAATTTTTTCTAAACTTTTTAAATACATTGGATTCTTATTGTTTTGCACATAGAGATTTGGTATTTTGTTATCTTGGTTATTAATTAAAACAACGAGTACAGATTGAATAAATAACCATTATAATTTTTTCTAAACTTTTTTAATACATTGGATTTTTATTGTTTTGCACATAGGGATTTGGCATTTTGTTATCTAGGTTATTATATAAAATGATGAGAGCAAATTGAATAAATAACCTTTTAATTAAAAGTCATTTATTTTTTACAAAGGAAAACAAAATCTTCATACATAATAGCGATGCACGGATTAGCGACAAGTTAAGAGATATTAGTCAAGAGCCTTGTGTGTTATAATGGTATTGTCTACCTTCTTATGAAAGAGAATGAAAGCTCAACTAGTGTGAAAACACTAATGCTTGTTTAGACCCCTAATTTTAAATTACAGCTTAAATGCTTTTACTCTAACTTATCTAAGTATAGAACAAGAGTAAATGAAGCGCAATAAACCAGAACTACTCTAGTGCATGAACATAAGCAATAAACAATAAATGTAAAGCACAAAGAGTAAGGGGAGAGAGACGCAAACACAAAATAACACTGAGACGTGTTAACGAAGAGGAAACCGAAGTACTCAGCTAAAAAGCTCTCTACGGCCCTCCAAGCCGAAATCAATCCACTAGTGAATAAGTTGGAGTAAACGAATATCAAAAAAACCCTCCAAGCCTAATCTACCTAATGTATTTTAGCCCTCCAAGCTCCAACTACCAACGGACTTCTCGAAATCTTGTCTTCACTAACTTTCCGCATCCCACAATTCCGCCTGATTGCATCTGCCACTCTATGGCTTCTTCCACTACTTCCCAAAGGCACCAAAACTTCTCTCAACACTCAAGATGGGTGAGGTAAGTGTTTAGGCTAAGAACCTCTCAAGAATGTATAGATGAAGAGGTGGGAGTAGATGGAAACTTTAGAGAAATGATGTAGAGGACTGTGGGTAAAACAATCTCTAACTCTCAAGTGTTTGGCTAGGGTTTCTCTCTCAAAAGTTTCTTCAGAAAATACTCCTTCTTCTTCTTATATTTCGTGGGTAATGAGAGTTTATATAGTGTTGGTAAAGAATGGGAAAAGTCACACTCCATAAAGCAACAGGCAATGGGTTTCGTGAGTCACTCGCAACTTGGCCTGAGTCGCAAGTCACTCGCGAAACCAGCCTGTCAAAGTCTCTTCAAATTCTAACATGTGCTTCTCACATAGTTTGTTTCACGGGTCATCAATCACGAGTCTAGTCACGAAAACCACTTCTTCACTAATTCTTCATCAAACTCTCACACACAGCCTTACATTAAATCTCATAAAAATACAAGGAACTAATTGAACAAAATTGCAATCAAATTTGACATGGAATTAAAGCCAACATAAAATATAGTTGTAAATCACAACTTTACAATCTCCCCATTTGGCTATTCCGTGACAAAACCCCTAAACAGACTCTAGACTTAAAACGTGGGCTTAGGAATAGAGGCAAAACTCACTCACACCTAAATCTAAAATTTGTGAAGTACTTGAACCATATACACCTATATCCTGAAACACTTGCACATAACAAATAACTTCATTAAGCACGAGACAAGTAGAATACAAGGCATGTATAAAGAACAAGTAAAATGTAATCAAGATAAACACAAGATATGAGAGCATATAGCAAAACTTGATCAAACAGGAACAGTCTTTAAGAAATGACCACAATGAACATTTAACTAGTAAATGATCATCTGAACATGAAAGTAATTAAGAGCAGTGCAAAAATTAGTTGCATGTCCAACAAGCACATGATGCATTAAAGAAACTAAGGTAAAAAGCAATAGATAACTAAACGCATCAAGAAATAGCTATGAAAAACGAGGTACATATAGTACTAAAGTAAACTAGTAAACTGAGTTTTAAGCTAAAGTATTGAAAACTTTAAAATAAAGCACTATAAATAAAACTTAAAGCAACTAAATAAACTATAAGTGCAATAAACAGAGTCTCAAAATTCTACTCCCCCTCATGTTGTACTCCTTCTCACTAACTACTCCCCCTTTTTGACTGGAATGGCCAAAGGTGCTAGTCCATGCTCGCCAAGTCTCTAATCTGAGTGGAGAGAGCAGTAATTCGCTTTTGAAGATATGTCATCTGTGTGGTGGTGTACGCATGGTGTTCATCCAACAACCTTTGCATAGCTTCCTGTGATTGCTGGAAATGATCGAATCTATCAAGAAGCAGGTCAATACAATCGAAAGCATGAGGAGGTGCATAAGGCTGAGCCTGTGGCTGCTGCTGCAGCTGAGTAGGTGAGGCTTACATACCTTCAGGATCAAGGGTGAAGTTGTCAATATCTTCATCGGTGTTACTACCCTCAAGAGTAGTGTCCTCACCTTCTGCTCTCTCTTCTTCTTCTCTAGGAACACGGAGATGTGCTTTGCTCCTTGTCATTGTCTGAGCAAAGATCTGATCTTCCCTCTTCATCACTGGCAAGCCATGGGGAAACTAAACCCTCTCATGACACATGATGGACATGATCAATCCTGGGAAAGGTAGAGAGCATGAGGAAGTGCATGAGGCTGAGCCTGTGGCTGCTGCTGCTGCTGAGTAGGTGAGGCTTACATACCTTCAGGATCAAGGGTGAAGTTGTCAATATCTTCATCGGTGTTACTACCCTCAGGAGTAGTGTCCTCACCTTCTGCTCTCTCTTCTTCTTCTCCAGGAACACGGAGATGTGCTTTGCTTCTTGTCATTATTTGAGCAGAGATCTGATCTTCCCTCTTCATCACTGGCAAGCCATGGGGAAACTAAACCCTCTCATGACACATGATGGACATGATCAATCTTAGGAAAGGTAGAGTCATCCGGGATGTCCTCTTGCTTACACACTTTGCAAGCAAATGGTAGATGTGAGCACAGATGTCTATGTCCTTCTTTAGGTACAAGTCATGAAGGAATAGATCTCGAGGATGGGAGAGGTTCATCAAATTCTTCACTGGGAAGAGGTTGAACATCATGATGTATGCTAGTGTTATCATTTCAGGAGAGAAACTGGTGGTGAGCAAGCACTTCTTGTACCGATCTCCCCTAAGAACTTGTGCAATTGCTGATACAACTGGCGATTTCCTCTTATCATATGGAAGAGAAGACTCTGGAATCACCAGCCTGATCTGAAGGAAGTTCTAAATAGACAAAGCTAACAGTGTGAACTCCTTCCATCTCACCCAACAGTTTAGGTGATCTCCCTCAACAATCGCATACGAGAAGAACTCTCGAACCAAAACATGGTGCACATCTACTGAGCTTGTGAGGAGTGGAGCCCATGTGCGGTCTCTAAACACATCGGGGATGCAAGTACTCTCAAGAGATAGAAGGTCCACCTCTCATTCCACAATTATGACAACATCCTTGTAAAATTCCGAGAATGCCTCATATGCATCTCTATTTCGAAACTTATCTTCTTCAAATCTTTGACGCTTAAGAGGATTCTTGGCAGTGGTTTTCTTGCGAGGAGACATCTACAAAAATGAGCAACCACACAAACCATACACAAACATGGTAACAAACTTGATTAGATACAAGTTAGTCCAAAAACAAGGAAACAAATAGAGAAAAATGCCCTAAAATAGAAACAAACAAGTATAACAAAGACACAAGAACATGTTCGCTGTGCTAAAAGGTCTAAAAAGACTTAACTAGCATGAATGAATGCAAAAACATGTCAAGTGATAGAGTGTGTGCATCAAGTGTGCATGTGAGATGCATGATCAATGCATGAACAAGCACTCATAGGGCAAAGTGTGTAAAACACACAACCAATGATCAAAACATGATAAACATGAATAATTATGGGAAAACCCCAAAATTTGGTACTTATCAAAGTCCAAAAGAATGAAAAAATACCATAGAGGCATTTTATCAAACACCTAGTATGCACACACTACATATATATGATAAACAATGCATGAACATGTGAAAATCTTGCCTAAATACAAGTTATAATGCCACAAGGGGCCAACACAGTCATCAACAAACACAATGGGACTAAGCCAAAACAACAAAATTTTTAAAAAAAAAAATGCAAAAATGAAGTTTTCCCAACCCAAAACAAAAAATAAACCCAACCCTAGGTTTTATGAAATCAAAGACACAATCAATGGATTTGAAAGATGAAAAAGGTTAGAAATTACCTTAATGAAGTCTTAGAGAAGAAATCGAATGAAGATTGGTTAAGTTTTGAGGGAAAATGTGTGTTTTTATGTGTGGGAGTCGCGGAGTGCAAAAAGACTATATATTTGAAAACTGAAATTTCGTGAGCCAGACGTGAGCCTACTCGCGAAACATGCAAATGCACAGGGCAAGTTTTCGCAGGTTAAGTCTGAGTCGCGAAGCACTCGCGAGGGACTCGCGAACCTCTCAGCCTGAAATTTTTAAGAAATTGAAATTTCTTAAGAATTTTGCAACTGGCGGCCACTCGCGAAAGCACTCACGAAAAGGCCAAAAACTGAGTTTTTCAATACTAAAAATTTGACATTTTGAGAAAAACTTTTAAAAACCAAAGTGACAAAAATCACTTCTAGAAACACATGAAACACTCAAAAATATTTTTGGATTTGATCATCAAGCAATTGAGCATACACAAATAACATTTGAACACGTACAATCACACAAATGAAATAGGCATTCATTGAATATTAGACTTGAGTGTTGTGTGTGTGAATCAAGTATGAACTAGTCCATAGTCTAGTATGAAACTTCAATGATCAATTCAATCAAGTCATACACAAATAGCACGAAGTCAAGTGACCTATCTCACTAGTAGAAATGAACATATATGACCCCTCACCAAAGTGTTTACATTGATTAGAAGCTTTTCATTTGGCTTTCATTTTTCATACTTTTGATCAATAAAACTCAATTTTTTGAGCAATGATGCCATGAAATTTTTTATATTTCTTTGAAGAATAAGCCTTTGGTTTTGGCATCATACAATTTGAATACATTTTGCTCCACCCTTTCCTAGTCAAACTAGTCTTCAAAACAAGGCTTTTTCAGCTCTTTCTCCTTTTAGAGATTGATGTTTGAAGAGCTTTTTGACATAAAAATAAATAAATAATGTGAGGAGATATATAGGATCAAGTCTACGCATGTATCAAGATCAAACAAGGCTATTGGCTAAACATTCATGACAAGCTTGAAGATCTATTTACAACAATCAAACATAGATTTCTAGATTTTGCTCACACTTAAAAATATGCATACATAACAAGTTAAGCTCGTAAATGTATTACGCTATTAGTATGGAGGTACTAGGCCAAACTCAACATGTGATATGACACAACACGAGATCAAATTTTTTGAGATTTTATAATTTTTATGAGATTTTGTATTTTTACTCACTCAAAACAAAGTAATAAAGTAAGATCAACAAAACAAAGCAAACAAGGAAAAAAAACATTAAAAGAAATATTATAATGACATGAGTGACCCTTTCTACATGAATGCACCAATGATAGAAAAGTGAGGGTCACACTAGAGAAATGAGTCAAGGAATGATACTGACACCAATGGTCTTACGAAGAAACTCAAACCAAGGACCATCAAGGGGTTTAGTGAATATGTCAGCCTTTTGATTATCAGTGCTGATGAACTCTAGCCATACTACTTTCTCTTCCACCAAGTCATGAATGAAGTAGTATCAAATTTTGATATGCTTTGACTTTGAATGTTGAACAAGATTCTTGGATAGGTTAATGGCGCTTGTATTGTCACTGGAAAACGCACATGGTGTCTTGAGAAATCCCATAATCATGAAGAAGCTTCTTCATCCATAAGAGTTGAGCACAACAACTACCCACAGCAATGTACTCTGCTTCAGCAATCGATAATGACATTGAGTTTTGCTTCTTGCTCATCCATGACACCAAATTGTTTCTAAGATAGAAACATCCTCCCGAGGTGCTTTTTCTGTCATCAACACACCCAGCCCAATCAGCATCCGAGTACCTGGCTTGGCAATCATTTGAATCTCTTGTGTACCAAATCTTATAGTCGGATGTTCCATTGACATAACGAATGATCCTTTTAACCGCCGTCATATGGGACTCCTTTGGTGCTGCTTGAAATGAGCACATACTCCAACATTGAAGGCTATGTCCGGCCTACTTGCGGTGAGATATAAGAGGTTGTCAATAATGCTCCTATAAAGGGTTGGATCAACTTCCACACCAGCTAGATTGGAGCTAAGTTTGACGAAAGAACTCATTGGAGTGGATGCATGTTTCTTTGAGTCCAAACCAAAGTAGTTTAGCTCCCCCACCATGCTCATTTTAAATTCTTTCTTCATTTCATCTAAAAATTCTTAAGCAAGTGCATCGATTGATGAACCAAATACAATGTCATCAACATAAACTTGAGCTACAAGAAGAGATTTCTCATCTCGTTTGACAAAGAGAGTCTGGTCGGCTTGACCTCTTTTGAAGCAACAATCCAAAAAATATGATGTTAAACGATCATACCATGCCCTTAGTGCTTGTTTCAACTCATATAGAGCTTTCTTCAATCGGAGAACATGGTCCAAAAAATGAGGATCTTGAAACCCTTTTGGTTGCTTAACAAATACTTCTTCTTGGAGAAGCCCATTCAAAAATGCGCTCTTCACATCCATTTGGTAAGCTTGAAATTCATGATGTCGGAGCAAATGACTCAAGTCTTGCTACTGGAGCAAATGACTCATCAAAGTGTACACCTTCAACTTGAGTATATCCTTGAGCCACTAATCTTAATTTGTTTCGCACAACCTCACCATCCTCATCGGTCTTGTTCTTGAGGATCCACTTGGTGCCAATCACATGAGTGTCTTTTGGTCTTGGAACCAATTCCCACATATCGTTTCTAACAAATTGATGTAGTTCTTGGTGCATGGAGTCTACCCAATTTTCATCTTTCAAAGCTTCTTCCACCCTTTTTGGTTCAAATTGAGCAAGGTAACAATGATAAATCACATGATTTACACTATAGCTAGTTCCTCTTCTAAAACGAAGACCCTCATCCAAGTTTCCAATTATATTACTTTTGGGATGATTTAAACTTACTCTTGACGATGGTTTCTTTGATGTAGAAGGCTCATCATCACGAGATATTGAAGGTTGCACTTCCGGTGGAGTGAGTGGACTTAATGTCACTTGGGGTGACCTAGTTTCCCTTCTTGATGTGGTAGGTGTAGTTTCCTTTTTTGGTGATTGTTTCTCAACATCATCACTTTGTGAGGAATTACCGTCATCATCATTCTTCTTGAGGCTTGAAGCATCTCCACTTTCATCAACACTCTTTTCTGGAATGACATCATCTATGACCACATTTATTGACTCCATGACCGTCTTGGTTCATCTGTTGTAGACTCTATATGCTCGGCTATTCACGAAGTACCCAAGAAAGATTCCTTCATCGCTCTTGGCATCAAACTTCCCAAGATTTTCTCTATCGTTGAGAATGAAACATTTGCTACCATATACCCGAAAGTGTTTCACCTTAGGCTTCTTTTCATTCCATATCTCATACGATGTTTTCTTAGTACCCACTCAAAAGAAGATTCTATTCCCAATATGGCATGATGTTTTCACGGCTTCACCCCAAAACTTTTGAGGGATATCCTTATTGAGAAGCATTACTCTTACCATTTCTTGTATAACGTAATTCTTCCTTTCGACAACCCCATTTTGTTGTGGAGTTTTTGAAGCCAAGAATTCCTTCCTTATTCCATGCTCATTGCAAAATGCTTCGAATTTTGCATTCATGAATTCTTTCCCATGATCACTTCTTATTTTGATGATAGGAACCCCCTTTTCATTTTAAAGCCTCTTGCAAAGTTTCTCCATCTTCTCACATGCTTTTGATTTCTTTCTAAGGAATTCCACCCAAGAGTATTTTGAGAAATCATCAATCACAACCATGATGTACCTCTTGCCACCCAAGCTTTCCGTCCTCGTGGGACCCATTAGATTAACATGGAGTAACTCCAACGGTAGAGACGTAGCAACAACATTCACTTTAGGATGGCTTGACTTGGTTTGTTTTGCCAAACTCGAGTTCCAATCCAAAATCGAGTTTGACAAACTCGAGTTCTAATTGCTAGTCGTTTGACATGAATTTAAAAAATAAAAAATAAAAAATAAAATAAAAAACCACCACGTGGAACTCAAGTTTACTAAACTCGAGTTCCAGGCCCTTCTTTTTCACTCCTCTTATGAAGCGTCCACCGCTTCTCACTTCCAAGTTCCAACAAAAAAAGTCAAGCCTATTTGAAATTTGAAGCACTGGTTTGAATTTAGTCCGCATTTGGTTTCATTTGTCAAAAAGCAAATGATTAAAGCCTAACCTTTATGAAATTTGAAGCACTGACTTTGACCGAAAAGAAAACAAAGCGTGCAAAGAAACAGTGTTTTAGTGTTTTGTGAATTAATTTTTACAGTCTAGAACTCGAGTTTGGTAAACTCGATTTCCACGTGGTTTTTTTTTTAAAAAATTCCACGTCAGACCTATACTAGTTGGACCTTGAGTTTGTTAAACTCGATTTTGAGTTGGAACTCGAGTTTGCTAAACTCGAGTTCCAAAAACAGTCTACATAACTAAATAACTTCAAACACATGCTATTCGCCTAAAAATTTTCTAAAAAGTTACTATTCAACAAATTTTTCCTTCCATTGTGCAATATCTAAAATACCTTACTAAATTTTGATGTCCAAAAAAATTTATTTGTGTATTTTAATTTTTATGTGTTAGTTATACTTAGAAAGTTAAAATGGTGATTTATGGTATTCTATTTGTTACCTAGAGAACACTAATTAAAGGTTTAAATCTTCTAGATTTATAATTTTATCTAATAAAAACTTCTATGACATATGTCTTTTGTTATCTTGTTCTTTTTTTATTTGTTTTCTTGCTTAAAAGGGTGTTCATTAAAAATTAAGTAAGCTAAACATCGTAGTTAGGCTCATAAAATAAGATAATAAAGAAGGAAGTGTGGATAAAAAAATATTCATTGTAAATGGTTGCAAGTATTCAATTTGATGAAGAGTTTCAATTGTAGCATGTCATTATTTATTGCAAAAAAATAAATATTATGATAATTGTAGGGACTGGGTTTATGCATTATTCCTAAGGGATCAGTGAGTTCAAGCCCAACAAGCCCAATACAATGAATTTGTAGAGAGTGGGTAGAAGAACTAGGCTTTAATCAGTGTAACAACAGTTAACGATGATTTAAATAATGAATACGTATCATAAATATAACTCTGTGCAAGTAAGGCTTTCCTTGGCACTAGTCCAAGAGGTTTCAACTTATGATTTATTGAGTGATAATGAAAATGGTTACAAAGTCCATTCAAATTGCTATAGTGTTCTCTTTGATAAGAATCCCGATCCCACTTCCCAGAGCTCCTTCCTCCTTATATACCAGCTTCCTTCTTCATCTCAACCATACACATGCAGGTTTGATCTGCTGTTTGTCAGTTTTTGTCACATCAAACTCCTTCCAAAGCTCTTAGGTGGTAGCTGTAAGTCTGAAGAGCCACTGTTCAGGTCACTTCCACATTAATGCAGCCAGAGTGTCAGGTGGGGGAGCATTTAATGTGGAGGCAGCAGCCTTTCCTGAAATTGCCCTACTGTCATGCTCCAGTGCGCTTTCTAGCTGCCCTTATTTTCCTCATTAGAGCGCTTTGGATGATTGTCTCTACCGACAAAATCTTCTTTCTTCTACCTCGGCATGGTTTCCTGGGTTGCAATAGCCACCACTGCCCTCTTCATATACGATTATGGGCCTTGGCATGAGCCTTAAGCCTAGTACGAAAGGTGAATATACATATATCTATGTTCTACGACCCCACAATAATGTTTTATCAAAACTTAGTTGTTTATTGTTGGAAGATGATGACATTCATTATCATTCATAGTAGAATTTTTTGTGAGTAGATACTACCTTTAGTAAATAGGTTTTAAGAAATTATCATAATAAATAGATATTCATAAGTTAAAAAACTATTCTAAATTTAAGTATATGATTTCATACTACTTCAAAAAAAAAATTATATCTTAATTTTTTTCACTCAAGGACAGCACGTGCAACCCAAACTAGTGAATATAAAAGTGTTTGTTCACGTGTTCTACTCAACAAATGAAAATATCCCTCACCAATCATGTTACTGCATTGCCACAATTTTTCATGTATACTTTGCAATAACCACAATTCCTATGAAGGGAGTCTTAACATGCGTTAATACTCCTTTGAACAAATCAAAATTAGAACGAGTGGAAAGTCAAATATATATTAATTTGTCCAAAAAAAAATTTAGAGACAATTTTTATTCCACAATCTTTGCTAAAATTCTGAAATGATTGATTGTTAGTGTTGAAGAAAAAATTATGAGTTTATGTAAAAGTGATTATTCACCATTTAAAATCGACAACTTCATCAAATTGTGGCGAATGATATGATTATAGAAGAACCATTTTCCATATATACATACACACACACATATATACACACACACACACACATATATATATATATGTGTGTGTGTGTGGGGGGGGGGGGGGGAGTCCGAGGGCACTGACCTTATTGGGCCAATTTTGAGGAGCATGCAGGTCCAATTGATGATTAGCTTGATCCAAGTGGGCTCAGATAACTTGGACAAAGAATTTTTGTGACCGAGGAGCTAGGCACCTGAGGAAGACCTCAGATGGAATCCACCTAGGAAAACAAGATGAAGACCTCTCCAAGCTGGAGCGTGGGAGCTGAGGGAGGCCACAGTGACCATCGTGGATGAGGGAGCAGGGAAGCATCCATCACCTTTGCATTGAATGCATCGCAACAACCATGCCAGTTGTATTAATGGATGAATGACACCTGAACAGTACCAAGACAGCTTGTATTTCACTCAGCACATCCTCCGAAGGGGGGATGGGACAAGCATCTTGATGAAGATCTACCACCCTACATGTATAAGGTCAATATGAGAACCAAATCATTATAAAAGGGGGTAGAATCCCAGTGAACAGGGATCGAAAATGGGAGATTAGAGAGAGAAACGCACTAAAACTTGTAATAATCCAAGTGTAACAAGGCTCCTCGAACATTCCGAGGAAACACAAATATACATTTTTGCCTACAAATAATCTTGTTAAATCCGACTTTTCTATCTTGATTCGTTTCTTGAAATCGATACATTAGATAAGAAGCCCATGTGTTGGTCCGCATATCCATCTCTACAAATTAATTGTAGTGAGCCCAATCCTCCTATTGGACTGAGGTTTTTATCCCCATACAATAAATATGACAAAAATATCAGTTTTATTATTATTTTAAAAAAATTATAAATTTATAACCCTTATTTATTTCTCAAGAGGCTGTACAGCAAGTGTATTACCAGGAAGAATCAGTAGGAGCTCTAACAATCATGGTCCATGTGCAAGATAACACTTAGAAAATAGCCATTAGGCTGCATGACCATCAAACTACCCTAATTTATAATTTATCTGAAATTATTATTTAAGTGCCCACTGCATTTATTGTCTAATAATATATAGTCTACCAAATCAAATCGTATTCAAGATATTGAAAACAATGCTAACTCTTCGCCATTATGTGACAACAACTAGGTGCAAGTTTATGCCTTCACACTTACTGACGGTGCAGTGAGGATATTATAAAAAGAGTGAGTAATTTGTGGGAAAGCTGAATGTTTTGGAGGTGGAGAGGATATAATCATAAAGCTATCATCAAATACCAATTTTATTACAAACAACTTACAGGTTGACGTAATAATTGTTAGAAACTTAGAATTGCTAAAGAATTAAATTAACAATTTTCTAATAGTTAATATTTTGGTGAGATATAGGTTTATTTGTTAAACTCATATCAAATTTATTACTAAACTCATAAACGAACCTAAACTTAGCTTGTTTTTTATTGAACCCTAATGTTCAAAAGCACTATTATTTAGAGCCCTACTTGAAGTCAGAAAAGTGCCCCTTCTGACCACTCCAAAAGCATATGTATTTATCTGATTTCATTCTATGTCCCACTCCAAAAGCATATTTATGTCATTCATCTTGTATCAATCCTTTGTAACATCCCCAGTATGCTGCTAATCCTAGCTAGCTAGGCTTCAACCTAAAAGCCAGCTCAACCAAAAAGTAGGTGAGATGCCTTTTGTGTTCTAGTCCAATTGCTAAGGTACAAACATTACAAATAAAAATCGTGAGTACAGATCCTCATTTTGAGGGAGTCTGAACTTTTAGTGGACTGATGAGGTTTTTGACCACAACCCAGCTCAAAACAGTAAAATAGCTGGAGCAACTCTATTACTTTTCATCGAGGAAGTGAGTAAATGGCAATCAGTTCAAAAAGTATTCAATAAAGTCAAAATAGTCCCATCAAAATTTCAGTGCTGTAAGGCTTGCTATTACATACTTGCATGCAACTAAAACCCCAATATGATAACAATACCTTCAGACTCAGTTTTAGGTTATATTTTCAGTTAATTACTAAGAAAGTTGGATATCCCAAGCTAGGTGGGAAATCCCATTTTTTCACAAGTCTGCTTCAAAACCCACTTAGTGATTTTTAGAAATATTATATAGACGTGGAGACTAGGAGAGGTTATTGGTACCTATTGCAAAAAACTCCTACTCCTACTCCTTTGTTGGCGACTAGGAGAGGTTATTGGTAAGTAGTCTTTCCTCCAATTTTGAATCAAATCACCAATAGTCTAGAATGGCTCACTATATTAAAATCGTAAGAGAGTTTTTCTAATTGCATTCATAGCTTCCATTTATATATTGTTTTTAGTAATTCATCTAAGATTCATAACCCAAAAATTCCATATCCAATATCCAATTATATAATCTTGACGATTCAAGCAATCCCATAGCTTTTGTGACCCTTTGGTTTCACAGAATCTTTATAGATTCCTAGAATTATATTCCCACCATTTGGTTCATTACTCAGCATTCACAAATTACAACAAGAATTACAACATGTCTTGCAGTTCATGTCCATCAAACTAGAGGTCAAGACCCCAAGTTTGTATAGCATTCCATTCACTAAATATGTTCATGGCACACATTCCAAATGACTTTCACTTGTACACGTTGCATCATGGCACACATTCCAAATGACTTTCACTTGTCATCCACCAAGTGACATATTGGTCATTTTTATGGATCCAGATCCTCCACTATTGTTGAAATAATCAACTTATAAGAGGCAACACACACACTCACATAGTCACACAGAGCATAAATGGAAATTTTCAGGGAAAAAATGAAATGAAAAATAAGGATAAAATAGTAAGCCTCCACCTGATATTGGAAAGTAGGAAGCAGAGGAAAACAACAAAAATCACTTAACAAAGAAAATCATTTCCTTGTATTTCCTTTCCACAACCTTTTGGGCGACATCAAATAAAGCAAAGAGTCCATGATCATCACGCATGTGTGAGTATTGACTATCATATCTATATCCCATGGGCTTTAACAATAGCTATTCATCAATTAAATGGCTTATGGTTTAAGGAACAAAGAATTTGACAAAAAGAAAAAACCAAACCTGTTGGAATTTTTGCTAGCTTCTATTGTGAAACCTGCAACACACAAAACACAGAAACTGAAACAAAAACAGAGTATATTATATTAAGTAGCACGTGTGAGGGAATTATACATAAATTCCTAACAAAAAAAAAAAGAAAAAAAATACATATATGAAACCCAAAAAGAAGAAATAACAATTAAAAGTAAGATGAACCTGCTCTAGATAGCCATCTCTAATAGCATAATGGCGGACCATTATTCCTGCGAGAGAAGTAAATTCTGTGACAACCGCAGTAGCAAGATCTGACATAGCAAGTGATGCAGCAACCTGAAGAACTTAAAGCACATCTTCATCAATTTGCAGAGCTGAACTTAGTTTGGTAACCATATTCTGAATGCGAGTCATCTTGTCTAGCATTGTTCCTAATTTCTCCTATTTTATTTCAAGTTATCAAGATGTAAGAGCTATTAGAGAAGGGAACAGTGTCAATTCATCATCAATCAGATATAATTCTAGCACTTTCAAAAATAACTTTTGATCTTAAATTTTCCCCCACCCCCTTTTCTTTCAGGGGAAAAAAATCCACTATGAGTACTACAAGCTTAAAAGAGTTTGTTCAATTATTATATAAAAGAAACAGTGTTAAAAAACAGTTACATGCTGAACTTTCTAATTCAAAGAAGACAACAGCGAAATTCTCTAATTCCCAAACATATCATCTCTCCTTTCTCATGGATTAAAAAAAGAAAGAAATAATAGAGTGCAAACCTAATAGAGTGCAAATTAAAGGTTATAATCAAAATTGTGAATTTAAAACAAAAATCTTCAGATCTGTATAAAACAGGACAATTATACAAGCAAACAAAATTGGCCACAGCTCAATTAGTTGTACTTTCTTTGATAAGTTTTGGCCCCAAGAGCAGGAAGGAGGGGAAATTTGAACTCGTAACTCCACTATTCTTACCAACATCATTCTCTGAGAAAATGAAATTACTGGACAAATCCCACAACTCCACTATCCCTTCATCATGCAAGGTCACAGACTTGACACCAGCAAGAATGAGGTTCTTTGCTACAGGAAGCAAAGATAACATTGATTTGATCAGCAGCAAGATTACAGATTATAAACCCAACACCAGCAAGAATGAGAATCAAATCACATATATATAGACATGGAAAGAAAGAGGTATAAAATTATTTATCAACCTTTTAAAAAGATAAAAGATAGAGCAAGACACTAGACTACACAATTAAAAGATCATAAATCCAGTGAATATACGAGCATGAGGTTGCATCTTTATTCTAATAATGTCCTAATCTAGCACACACCAAAAAGCCACAACGTTTCACCTCCCCATTATCTAATTAACACAGCACAAAATCAGAACAAGAAAACCAAATCATCAAAAAACAAATTCAAAACCAACATCCATTAGAGCTTAACAAATTTCCTAACTTAGCTCACACTTAAATCCACAAAATTTCACCACCACCATACAAAGAAATGAAAAGGCAAAAAAAAAAATCAAAATCAAAATCAACCAGAGCTCAAATATAATTAAAGACTTAGAAAGTAGATATATACCTATCTCAGCACCAAGACCCTGCAACCCGGAGACGAGAACATTCGAAGCGAAAAGCCGCCTCATCGTCTCACGGCCATACACGGCGAGCTGCCGGCTACGGAGATCTTCATCGATATCCTGCGAATTCGTGTTGCCTAAACCCATGATTGGAATCTCTTCTCCTTGCTCTTGTTCTTGTTCTACAACTATGCCGCCGCTACTGTGATTGTGATTGTTGTTGTTGTTGTTGGTCAAAACGGCGTTTTCCTCGGCGATTCGAAGCTTCTTGTTCTTGTTGAAAGCCGAAGCGCCCTCACACTTCTTGATGGTGTTAAAGTTGCTGCTGTTGTTGGTGTTGTCTTCTTCTTCTACAACCACTGCTTCACTGGCTCTCTTTCTGGGAAGCATATAGTGCAGTAAGCTGCTGAAGAATAGGCGATAAAACCCCAACATTACCGAAATTATCACAACCAAAAAAGCAATCAAGTACCGTTTATCATTACCATTAACATATTTTCCAAGAACGATCTGTACCAGAACCAGAAACGAAACTAGTACCTCCACATTATGAGCTGTGGTCCTCAGCCGATTGTGCTACCCTTTGAGGTAGCCAATTAGTTATCTCTAAAGGAAGAAAGGAAAGATATCTGCATTGACCTTTGAGAGTGAGAGAGAAGGTGAACAGAGACGAAGAAGAGTGCTCGTATGCCGGAGAGGAGGATCGATGGTAGAGAGGGGTGGGTTGAAGGTGAGGGTTTGGGAGTCAAAGGGAGAGAGAGAGAGAGAAGGTGAGAGATCGCGTTAGAGATCAGAGAGTTGATTAGGGTGTTTTTTTTTTTTTTTTTAATACCAAACCTGTAGCCGCGTTTAAACAAACGCAACACGTTTGCGTTTTCCCCCTTTTTTTTTTATTTTTTTTCACGCGCACCAGCTTTTAGGAGACAGTGCACTGTTTTTTTTTTTTTTTTTTGGAGAAACTATTCATCACTGTTTATCAGGAAAAAAAATATTAAAAATGGTCCCACGATACTATTCACACATTTAAAAATTATTTGCTACAGTGTTTTCAGTTTTCAATTTCAGCAAAAATAAATTGTATCCAAACGGAGCATAATCCGCATTTATAGAAAACGCAGCTTAGGTATACAGTTGTAGCCGCATTTATAGAAAACGCAGCTCTAGGAAAGGCTTATTAAACGCGGCTTTAGGAAATATTTAAAAAAAAAAAAAAAAAAAAAACGGATGGGTCTATAGTCACGTTTTTAAAATGCGGCCTAAGCCAACCCATAAACGAAGCTCAAACATAAAAAAACGCGGCTATAGAGATGGTCTTAGGCTGCGTTTGGCAAACACGACTAGTGTAGCTGCGTTTTTACCAAATGAGGCTCAAAGGTAGTCTATAGCCGCGTTTTTGTAAACCCTGCTTAAAAAAACGCAGCTAAAGCTCACGTTTTTTGTAGTTAATTCTATATATAACCAGTTACTCTCATACCCCGAAACAACAATTATACATTTCCAAATCCCCAACAACTAGTCATTCCCAGATCGCCCAAACATGTCTTCAAAGTCTTCCTCATCTCCTTCCAAGCTCCAATCCTCTTCCAGTAATGGCTCTCCTTCAATAGACCTCCCTTTAAAGCCAATCCCAGGCAACTATGGCAGACCCTTTTTTGGTCCCATCAAAGATCACCTAGACTACTTTTACACCAAGGAAAAAAGCCCTTCTTCCAAACCCAAATGCAAGAACACCAATCCACTGTCTTCCGAGCCAACATGCCTTCAGGACCATTCATATCCTCCAACCCTAATGTCATTGCTTTCCTTGATGCTATCAGCTTTCCCATCCTCTATGACCATTCCAAAGTCCAAAAATTAAACGTTTTAGATGGTACTTACGTGCCCTCCACAACTTTCTTTGGTGGTTATCACAACAATACAAAAAGCCATCGTAAATTAGTAGTGCTGACGGCAAAAGGCCATCGTCGTCGTCGACAAAAGCCTCATCAGTAATACGTTATTACTGACAAGGCCATCACTAACACTAATTTTCGACTTAAAAAGCCATCGTAAGCAATTCATTTTTTCCGTCGAAAATACTTCTTCATAAGAGGAAGTTGGACAACCAAATACATTTTGTGATGAACTAAGGCCATCGTTAATGTATTTTTTCGACGACTAAAAGTTGTCATAAATACTTGTTTTGTCGTCGAAAATACAATTTCATACAAGGAAGTTGGACGACCAAATATATTTTGCAACGAACTAAGGCCATCGTTAATGTATTTTTTCGATGACTAAAAGTCATCATAAATATTTGATTTTTTTGATTTGCCGCCAAAAATACAATTTCAAATGATGAAGTTAAACGACCAAATACATTTTGCAACGAACTATAGCCGCCATTAATATATTTTTCTCAACGACCAAAAGCCATCGTAAATACTTAGCTTTTCATCAAAAATACAAAATCTTAGTGACCATTTACATTTTTTCAACGAACTTTGACCGTTATTAAAAATTAGTTACCACGTCACTAATACATTATTTGCAACAAAATAGCTTCGTCGGAAAAAAAAATGTCATTTATAGTACTTTAATTGTGACAAAACAATTTTGTCGAAAAAGAAACACATGAATTACATGAAAGTAAATAAAATAATATATAAATTACAAACATACATCTCATAAAAAATTCTCCATTCAAATAACAAGTACAAATCCATAATTGTTCAAAACTAATAAGTGAATAATGCAATAAAAATGAAAATATTAAAAGGTCTACAAAATAGCATGATGTTCAATAATACATGAAAGTTATATTATATCCTTCACTAAACTTGAAAGCATAAGTATTGGAAGATCATTCATTATCCAAGCCAGTTTCCTCTAGCTAAGAGTCACCTTTCTCCTCAAAGTCATCTTGTGTAATTATTCACACACTACGATCTCCTCCCTAACATTGGTCTGCAATATTTTAGATTAAATTGAATAAATATACAAAAATTATAACTACACAAATTTTTATATTTACAGTAAATAATAAAGAATTAACTAAAATATATTTATTTAAAGACATTAACACAATCACCACGATAAAATGACAAAACATCAAAAATAAATCCTTACTACCGACACAAACATTGCATTTATCATAAATCCTTATTACTGTTAAGAACCTTGTAGTTCTCCTGTGAATGAGAACTACCAAAAATCATCCATCATCACAACAAGTCACATAAAATTATATATGCATCAAGAATAGCAATTAATTGAAAACTGTAATGAGCAAATTAATTTATCACTAATTTCAACAACCTTAATAAAATAGAAAAAAAATCAATGTTGGTTATACTTGAAAAAAATTATATATGTAACAGGTGCTTGCATATAATTAAGACTAATCAACAAATTGGTTGGGGCTACCAATACACACAAACATTACACTATGGTCTAGTACCAAATTGTCGAGAACTTTGCCTACAATACAAGATTGTATATTATGAAAGATATATCTAAACCAAACCCAAAATTTAGATAACATAAATCAACCAACAAATCCATTTAGTAATCCACTACATTAATCAAATATATAAATCAAGATATAAGGATTTAGGAAAACTAACATGGGCTATGGAGGTGAGAGCTTTTTCTTCTTCTTTCTTTTCTTAGTGAGTGAAATAGAGTGTTAGAGCAACTGCATCAGTTGATGCAAAATCTTGTAAAATAGAAAAAGTTGCTCATTTTACACATTTTGAGCCAAAAAAAACACCCACATCAGTGGGTGTAAAATTGTGCATTATGCACAATTACTGTAACTCTTCTATTTAATATTTTAGTATTTGTTTCTCTCTCCTCTCTGTACCTGACTCTCACCTCACTCTCCTTTTCTCATTTCATCACTCTCTCAAGCTCACAGTTCTCTTTCAACTCTCAAATAATCAATGGATCTGTGATTATAGACCGAATCGGGCGAGTCCTGGACCGAGTTAGGGATCGGGTTAAGGAAAGCACAGACTTAGCCGCCACGAGCTTCTTCCTTTGGGGACAGCGCGGGCCGTAGATCTTGCCGGAGAAGCAGGGGATACCGTCGGTGAAGGCGTTGACCAGAGCTTGTTGAGCGGCGGCGTTGGAGGACGGTGGAGATGACGGCGGGGTCACATGGTGGAAAGAGATCGAAGAGGAGAGGAGGTAAAGCGAGTTGACTCGATGAGTTTTTGTGCATATATCGGCGATGTGGCCTGTTGGTTGCTGGGTTTTTTTTTTCTGGTTTTTTGGTTGAGCTTGAGGCTGCCATGATAGTGATTGTGGGTGTGGGTCGATAGGTTGTGTGGATTCCGGTGTGATCGACTTGTTCTTTGGGGTTTTTTTTTACTGGGTTTTTTTTTTTTTTGTTGGATGCTGGTGTCGATCTTGTTGCACAGCCGAAGGTGTCGATCTTGATGATGGTGGCCGTGTGGGTTGTGTTGGGTCTGTGAGAGAGATGACAAAGTTAAAGAAATTAAAATTTTATTGAATAAATGTGTAAAATAGATAAACTGATGTGGGTGTTTTGTAAAAATGAGTGTGTAAAATAGAAAAAGTAGGTTTTTCTTTACAAAATAGATGAAAATTTTACACTAATTGATGTAATTGCTCTTTAGTGAGTAAAAAGGAAGGTTTGGGATTGAAAAAAGAAAAAACCGGGGGGGGGGGGGGCGCTTGTTTTTTAGTGAGAGGGAGAGGTAGGGTTTTGTCTTTTCCCTTCTTCTTTTTTTAGGTTAAAATGATATTGTGTGTGTTTTTTTTAACGACAATAATGTGGTGTTGGGTTTATTTTACTGCAATGCGACTTCTATTTTTGTTTTATTTATTAAAATTATGTATTTCATTTATGACAATCACGTCACTTTCTTTTTTTGGTCTCTTTGAAATATCATTTTTTTATTATTATTATTATTAATAAAAGCTAGAAACACTACGAAATCTCACTTCTTGCAATTTTTTTTGCAAGTGCTCTTTTACGGAAATATAACCTCAATATTTAAAAAATAAATAAAAATAAATTTTGTGTATTTTATTTGTTAAAACCACTCCATTTGAAGGAAAAAACATTTTTCACTTGACATCTCATTAACCAAATTTTGTTAAATTAATATTAAGAATGTTGTGTACTAACCTGCCTGCAAATTTCCAAAATTATCTTATTTCATAATTAAAATTTATTGATTTCAAATTTTAATTAAAGAGTATTTTAAAATATTTAGTATAACATTTTTTTTTTAAGTTTTTCAATAGGTTGTGGAGATTATTGTCATTGCAAGTATTTTGGTACTTGATAAACTTAGCATTATTATTCTAAAATTTTCAGTATTGTATGTACTATTTATTGTATGTACTATTCATTGTTAAATTTTGGTAAAGAAAATTTTATAGAAAAGCATGAACGTCGAGAAAACCCTGAAATACAAACCAATATCCAAAAACCCACTCAAAACCTCCATATTCAACCTAATTTGATACTATCGAGTGGTCATAAACCCAACTTCGATAGTTGACCATGTTTGACCAAATATTGACCAAGTTTTGCAAACTTTGACTACTCATTTCTCACAATCTAACCGTCTAATTGTTGTCATACTTCACCAATACCAATATCTCACCACATTCTTCCAATCCAAAAATCGGATTGTGGATTTGAGTCTAGAGCATTATGGACATGTGTTGTTGTACCAAGACACCAAGAAATTTTGATTGGTCACATTCTCCTAATCTATCCATTTGATTGAGCTCAAAATCCATCAAAACCAATATTTTATCCCACTCTTTCAATCTAGTGGTCAAATTTTAATCTAACTCTGGCACAAGATGGATGCATGTCGTTGTATCCACCTATCATGAAACTTCAACCAATAAAAATATACAATACTCTTCCAAGCGAGTTATAAACTATATAAATATTAATAAGAATCAAGAAAATGATCTACAAAATACAATCAAAAACCTACAAAATGACCTCAATGGATTTGCATGTAACCTTTGACTTTGCCATTTTTAAACTTGAAACTGATAAAAGCATAAAAACCCAAAAAACCTTAAAACACTGACCAATACCAAAAACCTACTTAAAAGTTAAAACCTCCTGATTTGCCTAATTTGTTCAAAACCAGTGGTCCTGGAACCAACTTTGAAGTTTGACCAAAGATTGCCCAAGTTTAATAGACTTTGACGAAGTTTCGCAAGATTTGACTACTCTGTTCTCACAATTTGATCGTCTGATTGTCATTGTAATTTACAAACACAAATATTTCACCACATTCTACCAATCCAACGGTCAGATTTTGGATCTCCATCTGGTTGCATGATGGATATGTGTTGTTGTACCCACCCACTGGGAAACTTTGATTAACCCCGTTGACATAATCCGACCATCCAAAATGGCTAAAATACGCCATCAAAGCTAGGAAATAACCAAAATACCCATAAACTTCTAAAGAGACGAAAGTGCCCCTAAAAGCTTCAAAATAATAAAAATACCTTTTACTTCTGAAATGACCAATATTGCGCTTAAGTACTTAGAGGGTCTTGAAATTTTTTTTTTTTTTTTTTTTTTTGGAAATTTTTAAAATTATGAAAAAAATTCTAGATTTTAAAGACAAAATTGAGGAAAATTTACCATTCAAAGAAAAAAAAAATTATGGTCATATGTATGTTGGAAATCACCTTTATTGTGACAGATTTACCTTACCGTCGCTAATATCTTCTTTTCTTAAGAAAATTTTAAATATTAATGATGAACAAAATGTCCATTTCAAATAACAATATAATATATAGTGATGGAAAACAATCGTCAAACAAATAAAAATAAGGGCATGAATTCCCCCCTTTACAAAAAATTACCATTGTCGACGGCTTAGGTCCATCGCAAATATTATTTATTGGGAGAGATCCAATTCTATCACTAATACATTCTTTCTTTTAAAGCAAATTAACTATTTATGACAGTCAACATGTTCGTTGCAAATACAAACTCAATTACCACCGCACACCCTTGGTGCGATGGTCAGTCCACAAGTATAAGTACTTGTGGAGTGTGGGGGGCAAAGGCCGGAGTTCAAGTCTCCAGGAGGAAGCTTTACACACATATACACTTAGATTAAGTTAGAGTAGAATTATATCTTGTATCCAAAAAAATAAATAATAAATAATAATTGCGATGGATAAATGTCGTCCCAAATATTGTGAAAAGTAAGGGGAGAATTTTCCCTCCAAAATATTTCACCATTTTTTATGGCTTCATGGCTGTCACTAATACCCTCTTTTATATTTATGATGGAAGAATGTTTGTCGCAAATAATAACACCATAAAAATATATATATTTTGTATTTTCAACGCACAAAAGCTATCACAAATGTTAATAGTTCTGATGGTTTTTCTTCGGTCGTCGTAATTAATACTCTCTTTTATATTTACAATGGAAGAATGTTTATTGCAAATAATAACACCATAAAAAAAAAAATTTGTATTTTCGATGCACAAAAGCCGTCACAGGTGTTACTAGTTCCAACGGTTTTTATTTGGTCATCGTAAATAATACTTTATTAGCGATGAACATTTTTATGCCGTCATAAAAAGTAAGGTGGGAAAACTTCCCTCCAAAACAAATCATATTTTTGACAAAAATAATAGGCATTTTCGACAAACTCATTTTGCCGTCACCAATGTTTTAATATTTGACAAGTAATTGTCAACGAAAGAGACTTGCCGTTGAAAAAGCTAGTTTTTCCGACGGCTTTTTGCAGTCGTCGCAAATAACAATCTTTTTTGTAGAAAATTTGTGCTTTTCTTGACCCTTCTGAACCCAAACATGCCATTCTTAGAGCATTCCCATCAGGTGTGTCAAATGCCAAATATTTGGCATTTGACACACTAAACACTAAAAAACCACTCTCATCAGGTGTTTTAAATGCCATAATATTTGGCATTGATGAACAGTGCAATCTCAAATTTGAGACCGCACTGTTCACAAATTGTAAAACTTATATTACTTTTTTATTCAGGTGGGGCCGCTTTCTTTTCTTCTTATTTTTTCTTTCCTTCTCATTTTCGTCATTCTTGCTCTGCCTCTCATTCTTGCTCTGCCTCTAAGCCTCCAACCATTTCTCTGCTCTCTCTCTCTCTCCCTTAGCTCGACGTCTTTGCCTCCCTCTCCGACGAAACCCAGGCCGGAGCATCAAGCCAAGCCGATCTCTATCACAGTGGTTTCTTTTCTTTTTCTTTTTTCTTTTTTTTTCTTTTTTGTGATTTGATGGTAGATTCGGCAGTGGTTGTGTGGGTTATGGATTCGGAGTTTTGGATCAGTGTTCAGCGGTGTTGTGTGGTCGAGGTTTTGGGTCGATTTTAGGTCATTGATTGATCGGTTGGGTTGGGGTTTCATACCACTCTCTATTTTTTTTTTTAAATTTGTGAGAGGATTCCAGCGATGGTGGCTGTGAGTTTGTGGCGTTGGTGACTATGGGTCTGTGTCGGTGGTGGTTGTGGGTTTGTGGCATTGGTGGATGTGGGTTTGTGCCAGTGGATTTGTTGTGGGTATGAGTTTAGTAATGGATTTGTGCCGGCAGTGGCTGTTGGTGTTGTTGTTGTTGTCGAGGCAGTTGTTGTTGTTGATGGCCGTTGTTGCAACTTGCAGCAATAGTGGTTGTGCCGTTGTTGTTATTGTTGTTGAGGAGTAAATATATTATTTTAATGCGTTGTAAATATTATTTTAATGTATAGAATTGAAAAATAAAACATGTGATGAAGGTGATATTGTAAAATGATATGGTAAAATAATAAAGTAGGTTTTTTGTGTGTCAAAATGACATTTTTTATAGAACAGCTGATGGGAATGCTCTTAAGGGCTTGTTCTTCTCTATTCTCGCTTCTCGTCATGATAAATTCATCCCACTTTTCAGAAGCTGCTTGTCTGAGCTTTTCATCAACATTGAAGACCAAGTATCTGACAAAGGCAAATTTTACTTCAACACCCTTAGCGATAGCATGTCTTGACTTTGTATTTTGGCTCTTTTGTGATCAAAACCCTTTAGATACAAGTATCGAATCAAAGGGTCCGACACTCTTTGATAAATGGTTGTTTTTTCAACTTGCACCATTGATTACACTAGGGTTACCAAAGTTGTTTAACTTTCTTGAAAATTTACTACTCCATTCAATCCCATTACCACCTTTTCTCGGTAAATCTAGCTATAAGAAGCTTTATAATGCATTTTATGTGTCTATGTCTTCGACCTTGGACGAAGCTGAGCAATGTGGGATTAAAAGAAATGAAGCGTGTCATAATTTAGTATTTATGGCTAGTTTCAATGCTTATGGTGGAAGTGGAATGAAAACTTTGTTTCCTGCTTTGATCAAGTGGGTTGGCTTAGAAGGAGAAAAGTTACACCGTCAATTGTGTGATGAGATTAGGACCATTGTTAGAGCTGAAGGTGGGGTTACTGTATCATCGTTGGATAAGATGACGTTGACTAAGTTAGTGGTTTATGAAGCACTGGGGATTGAGCCTCCAGTTAAATTCCAATACGGTAAGGGCGTAAGGCAAAGGAAAATTTGGTAGTCAATAGCGATGATGCTGCTTTTGAGATCAAGAAAGGGGAGATGATATTTGGATATCAACCATTTGCTACTAAAGATCCAAAGGTTTTTGAGGATCCTGAGGAGTTTGTGGGCCATAGCTTTGTGGGGGAATTAGGAGAGAAGCTTTTGATGATCCTACGGTGGAGAATAAACAGTACCCAGGAAATGATTTGGTGTTGTTATTGTCTAGAGTAATGTTGGTGGAGCTTTTCCTCCATTATGATACGTTTACAATTGAGGCTAGAACATTGTTGCTGAGGTCATCAGCCACATTCACTTCGTTGACCAAGGCCATGAGTATTTAATCTTGGTCAACTATAAATCTTTTCTTTCATTACTGGTGTTTAGATTAATTCATTTATTTATTTGTTAAAATTGGATAAAAGTCACGTGTACTTATAATTGAGGAAAAATAATAATTGAGTACTATTGTGCTATTATATATAAATTGGTTTTTTTTTTTGAGATAGCTTCAATCTATGACATTCGCTTCTAATAATAGCTCTTTATCATCAGATTAAGACACCAATCAATTTTTGGTGTAGGCGAAGAGTTAACCTTAAATCTCTTATTCAATCATTAGAGATTTTACCAGTTGAGCTAACTGGAACTTATAACATCCAATCTTGAAAATTGGTCATTGTTGATTGTGATGGATTATTTTTAGATAATTAGTGGGGAGAAGAGAGACAAGGTTCGAATCCCAAACATCAAGGCTGGAACGTTGTTGTTGGAATCATCAACCATGTTAACTTTGTTTACCAAAACATCAAGCATTTGACTTTCATCAATTATAAATCTTTCCATTGTATTTTTGGATTTTTTTTTTTTTGTTTATTTACTTTATTTTTTGAAAATGAGAAAAAAAAATGTATATAAAAAAAAAAGTGAGGTTTAAAAAGAGCATTAGGTTTTGCACCATTTGTTATATATGCAATTGGTAATTGTTTGAGGGACATTTTCAAAATAGTATACATGATCATATCTCAATTTTGAGAATTCATTTGAGAGTATAGCTATATAATAAGGATGATATTTTTATGTGACTTTACAACAGATCCATTGAAGGGTCGTTAGCCTGCTACCATTTTTTTTTTTTATTTAAGAAAAGGAAAAGAAAAGGAACACTAGTTGATTGGTACTTGGTACTTGTTAAAGAAATATGATTAACAACAAAGGCTACTTAAGTGCATATATATATATATATATATATATATATATTTGTTTATTTATTGGTAAGAAAAAAATGGGGTTAGTTAAGCTATGCCAATCTCGAGTAAAACACTCAGATTAAGACATAAAACCAGTCCTAACTTGTGGATGCCTATAATGGTTGTTACATTGATACGTGACTTGTCAATGTAACCAACGAGCAACATACTAATTAAATGCTGATATTGACAATTCTCTCTTATTTATTCTGAAAAAAAATTCTCTCTCTCTCACACACACTTTTCATGTGTTTTTCATGACTTGAAAGGAAGTGGCGGGTATTCTGTTCTCTTTTCTCCAGTCCCTTTCTTAACCCCACTGGACATAGTCCTTCGTACTCCTCATCAATAAGTTATGGGCAAAACTAAGGTAAATTCTATTGAGTGTTATACTTTAGGAGAAACTCCTACAAGAGGAGTTTCCCTCATCCCTCTCTGACAGGAAGTGTGAGCCCTACCATGTATTTCAGACAAAATGAATATATTCTCATACTTTTTAGGCTCTCCAACTTAATACAAATGCATATGTTTCCCCTCCTTATGATAGGAAACTCAAAGGCATGTTTATATTGATTAATTAAACACAAAAAAATATTATCTTTTTCAAGGAAATTGAATTCAATACAGTCATATGCTTCAATTCAGTTGGGAGAATTAATATACAATACTAAGAAACTATTCATAATTTTTACCCTTAGTTTAATGTTAGTTTATGTACAACATGTTAATATCTTATTTGTTTAGAGATAATTTTAAAAAAAAATAATAATATAAATAAAAACTAACTGAACCAGGGGAACGTCTAGACCTAGGGATTACCTAATGACTAATCAAGATTTTATTTTGTTTTTATTTTTTTATTTTTAAATTACTTAGATTTTGAGATGATCAGTTGGTTTTGGATAGTTTATTTTATTACAAAATAAATTGTATATAAAAAAATATAGGTAAAACTTAGGTTTCCAATTAAACACATTATTGCATTAACCAACGCAACGCGAAAAACCGTTTTTTTTTTTAATTAATTTTTAAGAACACTAATTTGATACAGTTATGCATGTGTTTGGATTTTATTAATTAAAAAGAAGCTTTTAACAACATCTACCATTTTTTTTGGATCGTTTGCCTTTTAAAAAAAACTAAGGTTATGTTTGGTAACAGTTTTTGTTTTCTATTTTCAAAAACTTGTTTTTGGGAATATAAAGAAAAAACAATTTTCTTGAATTTCTTAAATCAAAAACATGTTTGGTTAGTTGAAATTAAAAAGATAGTTTTTTGAAAAAAAATAATAGAAAATACTAAAATATGTTGTTATTAGGATTTGAACTCTAATGCTAACTCATTAAATAAGACAGATTCATTAAATTAAATGCGTGTTTTCATTGGCTTTTGAAAATTAGAAACTAAAAACAACATTTTGCATATTTTCAGTTTCTTTCACAATTTGAGTTTTGAGAACAGTTTTTATTTTCTATCTATTTTGAATTGCCAAACAAGTTTTTTAGTCTCAAAAATAGAAAATTGTTTTTGGAAACAGAAAATAAGGGGAAAAAATAGTTACCAAACATACCCTAAACATTCACGTGGGAGCGTTTACCTATTAAAATATTTAACATGGTGATTCACAAGAAATTATTCAATAACAGACCATTTCTCTTTGATACGTGAACTTTTTGAGGTTTGAAGTCAAGGGTTTTGCTGCAAAATCATGACGTTGCAAAATTGTTTCTTGCCAATCTTTCTTTCAAAATTAATTAACCATTGGAGAAGATTTAATTATTGACACTAAACACTGTAATCCTACTTGGTTTCAAAACCCTAAGAAAGAGAAAATATAATCACTGACCATGGAGATGCAATTTTATTTTTGTTTCACACCTTAAATTGATGAGCTTTGAGTGCCGCCCCTATTTTAACAAGTTTATTATACTAGCTAGTAAAAAACCAACTTTGGCTTGTCAGCTTCTTTACGAATATAGGAGATTTCTATGCTTTTATATACACACACAGTGTTAGGAGCTTTACTTGTTGCTAATGATGGCATGAGGGATGAGGGTGCTTGGGCAGTATTGGGCCAATCACTTGGCTCCATGTTTTCTCAACACACTCATGGCTCTTCATGCCTGACTAGTGATATTCCTAATTAAGGGCTCTTTAAGGGGGACCTGCCCAGTCTCCTTACTCAAGTTGGATCGATGAGCAGTGATTAGGGATAGCATGTGATGTGGAGGCACCTTGCTCCACATGATGCCCCAAGGCCATGACAAAGGAGGGCCATGGTGAGCAGAGATGGATTTTGATGATGGGCAGCAGTAGGTGGTGCTGACCCTATGTAGTGGTGCATGGCATTGGTGGCTTAGTTATTAGTTCCTTGTGTGTGGGCTTGGTGGCTGGAGTGCAAAGCATGGCTGGGTTGCTGTGATGATTATATGATGTGTGCAAAGCATTGGGCTAGTGGGGGCTGGCTAAATGCATGGACAAGTATTAGTGGGCTGATGGCAGTTACTTTGTATGCTACATGTGGGCATGCTATGTGGGCTGTAGTGTTGCTGGGAGGCCTTGAGCATGGGTCAAGCCTCCCCAAAACGTGTGAGAACATGTTGTGTAGGCTGCTGGAGGATAGGCAGAGGCCCCGTGGTTTGCTGAGACATGGGCTATGCATGTGCAGCATGTGCAGTGGCAGTTACCAAGCAGTTCCTAGCTTTCCTAACGATCTGACCTGTTGTGTAGGGGCTAGAAACGTGGAGAGTAGGCCAAGACAGCATCAGTTAAAGGTGTCCTAAGTCAAAACACAAGTGACAGATTGTCCAAGACCCAGGTTGTTACTAGACAGTAACTATCATAGCAGTTAATTCTATGTATTTAACCCTAAAGCTATTGGGGGTGTCAACAGCAAAGTGTATTTTGGCCTTGGGAAAATTCTGTGTAATTCTCTAGGCTTGTGAAAGGGTTTCCTTTGTACTTGAGATTAAGTAATAAAGGTTAGGAGTGGGTTCCCTGTAAATATTGTGTGTGCTGTGTGTTTAAACGTCCCTATATAATCAATTCTAAGTGTTATTGCAGTGTGTGTGTGTAGTGTTGGCTGAGACTAAGTCAGGGACTTAGGGCCATCACATGCAGAAAATTTGAGTAAAAAATTGGCCCTGTAACACACAGAGAGGTGCATATAATAATGCGATCAGCCTTGTGAAGCATCTAGGATGACTTTAAGGGCTGCATGCTTATTAAAAAAAAGAAAAGGTTGCAGATTTATTTGACATATATACTCTTTGTATACTTTGTCACGACTAGAGAATTAGGTAAACTTATTATTGTTGATTAATAAGTTTATTAGGTCTCTAGATACTTAGACATCAGTACTTGTTTTTGAGTTTTCGTATAACCTGCTTACTAATCTATATACTTGTACAGTTGTACTTGTTCTTGATCTTAAAGGCAAGAGTAAATTTGCCGACCAAGGCATTAATTTATTTATTTTTTAGAATAAGAAACACTACCAACTTTTATTGAAGAAAGAAAAAAAATAGTCATAATTGGCTGCAAGAACATCATGTAGGTGGGAATGAATAGCCTCTAATCACACCTCTAAACTTCTAACATGTCTTGAATGTTTAGCTAGATTGTAAACTATAGAATTGCCAAAATCTACGAATGTGAGAGAAAAAAAAAAATTTATTGCTAAAGGCATCTATAGTAGAGGTTTCATTGATTCTAAGAGATGGCCACAAGATGCCAAAGATTCATCTTCATTCTTCAAGGCATTAATAACCACCTCGGAGTCCCCTCTAAGTGTTAAATTACTGATTCTCCCAAAAGATTAAGCTATTGGAATATTGTATATTTAATCATTTAACCACATACTTCTAACACTCCCTTTCACGTGTGGACTAAAAATACCTTTTAATCAGTGAGGCCCAACACGTGGAAATTTAAATGGGAGGTAAAGTGGAGGAGATAAGGATCGAATTCAAGATCTCATGCTCTGATACCATGTTAAATTATCGATTGTCCCAAAAGTTTAAACTATTAGGATATGATAAATTTAATCGTTTAACCACATACTTCTAACACTAAGATCATAGCAAATAATCCTTATCCTAATTTTTCAAGGCATTACTTCTCTCTCCTGAGCAATGGAGAGAGAAATAATTAAATATAATTTTGTATTTAAGGTGAAACAAAGTTAGCATATCCTTAAATAAAAATTATCAATTTGATTCTTGTGGGAGGGATATATATATATATATATATATATTTATATATATATATATATATATATACTATTTTATTTATTTTACTCATAATTTTGTCTTTAGGGATCAAACTATGAATATTTATTTAAGACTAAATTAATAGATAGAGAGTAAAATTAATATCTATTAAAGTTGACAAAATATAAACAAAAGAAAATGTGAAAAATAATTGTTTCTCAATATCTTTCAAATCAATTATTTATCAAAATGGAACTTAATGTTTTTTTTTTTTTTTTTTTAAATCTTGTAAAAAGTTATGCTTTGCTTTACTATGTCTTTACCCACACTATATATGCCCTCATAACCCACAAATTTTAAGGAGTGTTTTTCAAAGAAAAAACCCTAGAAAATACACTTGAGAGTTAAAGATTGTCATACCTACAATCATCTACACATTTCCTTCTGGTTTTCCTCAACTCCTACCTCTCTATCTCTACATCCTTGAGAGGTTACTAGCCCAAACACTTACCACACTCATTTTGAGTGTAAAGTGAGAGTTTGGTGTTATTGGGAAGCATTGGAAGGAGCCATTTATTGGCAGATGCAATCGGGCTGAATTACAGGATCCGGAAAACTAGATAAGACAAGGCTCCTAGAAGTCAATTGGTAGAAGGAGCTTGGAGAGCTCAAGTACATGGGGTAGACTAGACTTGGAGGGTCTTTTGTTATTCATGTACTCCAACTTTATTCTCTAGTGAATCGATTTCGACTTGGAGGGTCGCGGAGAGGTTTTTCACCGAGTTCTTTAGTTTCCTCTTTTCAATAACGCGTCTCGGTGTTATCTTGTGTTTGCATCTCTCTTCCCTACTTTTTAAGCTTTCCTTTTATTGCTAATAATGGATGAATATGGCTTAGGGTAGTGATAACAGTTCTTCGCGCTTATTTATTATTGTTCCACACTTAGTATAAATTAGAGTAAAGGCTATCTAGTCGTAATTTTTAATTGGGGGTTTGAACAACGGCCTCTCTTTCTCATCACATCTCTCTCTCACGGTGGGCATTTTCTGGCATAGGTCCGGCATGGGTTTGCTGGCAGCGTGGGTTGCTCAAGCTCGCCGATGATGGGATGCTAAGCTCACCAATGGTGGGTTGCCGTGGTGGGCATGGTGGAGGCGTTGATCGGTGCTGTGTTTTCTCGCTGATGATCAGCCTCTCTCTCTCACAGTGGGCATATTCTGGCGTGGGTCCAGCTTGGGTTTGGCAGCGGCGTGGGTTACTTAAGCTCGCTGATGATGGGCTGTGATTTCTAGCCGATGATGGGTTGCTCAAGCGTGGTGGGCATGGTGGAGGCGTTGATCTGGGTTTTGCTCAACAAGTGTGTGTGTGTGTGTGTGTGTGTGTGTGTGTGTGTGTGTGTGTGTGTGTTTTTAATTTGAGTTTTTGTTTTGGTGGGATTTTGGTGGGTAGTGGGCAGTGGTGGCGTGATCGGCATGGTGGAGGCGTGGTGGTGGTGACTGGGTTGTTTGGTTTTTTTTTTTTAATGGGTTTGGTGGGTATTTGCTGGGTTTTTATGTTTCTTCCTTAATTTGGATTTTTTATTCCGGTGGGATTTTGGTGGGTAGTGGGCAATGGTGGCGTGGTGGGCATGGTGGTGGTGTGGTGGTGATTTGGGTTGTTTGGTTGTTGAGAGAGAAGAGTGATAGATAATATGTTTATTATTTTATTGTATAATTTATATTATTTTAATGTGTTGTATTGTAAAATAAAAGTTGGGATGTTGAGAGTATTGTAAAATGGAATGGTATAATAGATAAAGTAATTTTTGAGATGATAGAATAGAATAGTTTGAAGATATGGGATGTGAATAGATAAAGTAATTTTTGAGATGATAGAATAGAATGGTTATATAAAAGGTTTCAAAGTTTGCACCAAATTACTTCAACTACCATCTTAAAAAAAATAGCTCAACTTCATTAGACACCAAAGACTTCACATATTAAACGCAAATTAAACAAAAGCAATGCTAGTGTATGCAGCTTTAGTTTATCCTCTTTTCCCCCCATTAAAATGTTTACAGGATTATCTATAAGGTGACAGTAGGAGCAGTTCATTTTTTTTTTTTTTTTCTTTCAAAGATTCAAAGTATGACTTGTTTCACATCAAATGGTCCTATTAGAATTTCAGGAATAATTAAGGATGAAATTAGGTTGCTTATAAAAGTTATAGGGCCAAATTGAATTTTATACACCAATTAAAGGATCAACTTAATACTTTGACAAAATAAGCTGGCTAATTTTTTCTTTTTCTTTTTTTCCTCTTTGCTCCTGAATAAAAATAAGCTTCAACTAGAAGGGAAGGAAAAATATAATAATAATTTAAAAGATTTTACCTAATTTTTGCCATAATTTTTATGTAGGCATCTAGTAGACTGTGAGCAGTTATCTACCATTTTTACATTGACTTACTACTTTTTTTTTTACCGCTTAAAATTTGCCACGTCAAACTTGTAACAAAAATTGTGTCAGCAAATTCGCTCAATAACCAATAATTATCATAATCACGAGGTAATTTCCCTCATTGAGAAAGCATAAACGGTCGAAACTCAAAACACAAAACTCTCCAACTAAATGTAAAGCAGCACCTTCCTAGCTCAATCCTCTCAAAGTCTTCTTACCACTGATATTGTCTGCAATTTAATACTATTAAAGTGAGTTCCAAACAATTCCATTGGCTGCAAAAAAGCAAGATCTTGGTCATTGGAGGAACTGGGTACATTGGAAAATTCATAGTTGAAGCCAGTGCTAAGGCTGGCCATCCTACTTTTGTTCTTGTCCTAGAATGCCCCCTCTCTAACCATGCTAAATCCAAAATCGTCCACCATTTAATCACCTTAGGAGCCTTCTTTGTCTTTGTACGTAAGCATCAACATCTTTCATACATTTTCAATGTTATTACTTACGTTTATAGTAATATAAGACCATGGTTTTGTGGTGGAGGTGATGATTACTTATTAATTATAGGACCCCATATGATGCAATCAAAAAATAGTATTGTCAAATCTTTTGTCGTAGAATAATTAATGAATTGGGTTCCAAATCCAATCCTGCCCTTATAAAAAAAATACTCTCTTTACTAATCATGACATGGTAGTTTTTTTTTTTTTTGATGATTCAATAGTTAAAATGGGGGAGATGAATTTTGAACTCTGGATTTCTCTATTGAAAACATAGTCCGTTCAAGTATATATATATATATATATATATACACACTCCTAAAGAGAACCAAACATGCATGCTTCAATTCTTTTTGGGCCAATCAAAATTTGAATGAATGGAAAGTCAAAATTTTAGAGATACAAACATCATTTAAAAAAATTTCAAAGTTTATTGACTTTATTTGTTTTCAAATTTCTTTTATTTCATTTTATTACCAAAAACTTGTTTAGAGAGAGAGAGAGGTTGGACCTGTAGTGGTGGAGCTAGAATTTCAATTTATGGGGGCAAGATTAAGAGAATATCAAAAACAAACAATTCAAAAGGTTATTCTAACTACATCAAATTTAAACATTTCATTTAATCTAAAATAAGTTTAAACATGTATTTTGATTACTCAAATTAAATTGAGAAAAATGTATACTTCGTCACTGCCTTGATTGTGTTCAAAAAATTATATATAATTTAAAATTCTTTGTCTATTCTTCTAATTATTTAAATGTTGAATTGTGAAAGAGATAAGAAATTGAGGGGAAAAAGATTAGTGTAAGGATGGAGGCCTTAGAGATTTAGTGTCTTATGTTGGTTTTTAATAATTAAAATTCTAAGTTTAAAATATGTGACCCCTAGTTTTAGTTGAATTGTAGCGAGAAAGATGAATTTAATTTAAACTTAAAATGTTTTGATATGGAAAATTTAAATCTCAATTATATATATTGTAAAAAACCATAACTTCTCTGGGGAAATTTTTATGTAATCTTTTTAAAGAAAAACTTATATATATATATATTAATTATTGTTCTCTCTCTCTCTCTCAATAAAAACAAAGATGTGAATTGAGAAACAGTTACTTACACAATAGAGATATATTAAAAGAGTCCAAATTTGGTAAGGATGAGGTGTAAAACATATATTTTAAACCATATCCTAATGGTTTAACTACTATTTTGGTCCCTAAGAGTATTCACACCAGTTTCACCAATTTAATATTTCAGCAAAAATTTATCTAAACTCAATCAAAACAAGCATGCATCAACCTCACTAAATTAACTAAAGTTTTTAAAGAGGATAGTCTTCTCTCAACATGTAGTGAGTCTCTATCCTTACTACATTATATTTCAATGTTGATAAAGTATTGAAGCTGATGTATGTGCATGAAAATAATAGATAGCTAAACTTACAAAAGTAGAGTTTTTTTAGATTAATTTAGCTAAATATTTGAGGAGATTGACGTGAATGATCTAACATGTGCCTTATATGTCAAAATGGTCCTTAACATTTCAAGTATGTCAATTTAATTTCTAACATTTTGATATTGTGTTAAAATAATTTCTGCCATTATGTGCTAGGTGGAAAGGGTCAATGATGTGCTAACAATGATATTAAAATATTATTGTTTATCCCACTTGAGCTGCCATGTGAACTGCCACGGGTCCTTAAAAGTTAATTTATTTGTAGTGAATTCATGACGTTTTGGAAAATGTTTTCCCCTCTTAAAAAAAGAAAACGTTTTCCGTCGTATAAAATACCAAAATTTGCAAAAACGTTTTTAGAAAAATATTTTCTGCTGAAACAAATGCACCGTTAATTTGTCTTCCTTCCTCCTTATTTTCTCACAACTACATCATTCTTGTACACTTTTTTCTTCTGATTATGCGTGGGCATTATTGCCTGCGAGGTGCTTTGACTTGCTTGTGACATGATGCATGCACTTGCTTTTGACTTGCTTCTGTTAATTATTATTTTCTCACTCAGTGTTTTAAATTTCTAAATTCATAATGTAATTCATCTTATCTAAGTTAGCCTACTCTGCAAAATGTGTCTCACATTTAATCCTATCTCCATGTGTTTGGTATTTCGTATGTGTATGAAATTATAATATAGTAGTAACTACTAGCTACTAGACAATATGCTCTGCAAACCCAAAACATAGGGAAAGGGTTGTTTGAGATAAATGGTATGATAACTCTTTGTTAATGATGTGAAATCTCCGCTTTCAACAATTCCATCCTTTAATGTGGGTTCCAGTTAGCTCAACTGGTAAAGTCTCTGATGGTTGTATAAGAGATCTGGGGTTCAATCCCCGCCTACACCAAAAATTGATTGGTGTCTTGATCTGATGATAAAGAGCTATCATCAGGAGCGGACGCCATAAGTTGAAACTCTCTCAAAAAAAAAAAAAACAATTTCATCCTTTATATATTCAATAAGTTAATTTTAATAACACAAAATTTCACAATTTTTTTCACAATCATTAAAATGATTTGTTGCAATTGATTTATATGACATTAAAATTGCACTAATCACGATTTATTATCTCAATAAATTTTAAAAATAATTACAAAATTGTTTGTTTTTATGATTGCTGTCATATATATTTGACTTGTGACACATAGAGAAGGGTTGTCTGAAATACATAATATATGAACTCTGATTTACGTTGTTGATAGCTACAAGCCTACAACCCAACTTCACCATCTATATATATTTAAAATTTTAAAATACATATTATATGACCTTTTTTTTTTTTTGAAATTAAATGACTTCTTACATAATAGTATTTCTCTTTAAAGTAGTATAGAGGCAGGCAATGGGGGCTCTTTAGTTGGCGAATCATTACTATAACGGAGATGTCATGATTCAAATCGATCATTTTTAATAATAAAAAAATGGTAGAAAACAATATAAATATTACTATAACTTAGAGACAATAGGTGACTCAATTAGTCGAATTATCACTGTAACAGTCTAATAGAGATGTCATAATTCAAATAGACCGTTTTTGTAAAGTTGTGATTTCCAACTATATTGTGTTGGCTTTAATTCGGTGCCAAATTTGATTGTAATTTTTTCAATCATTTTTCTTGTATGTATGTGGGTTTAATTGTAAGGAATGAGTGTGAGAGATCAGTGAAGAATCAAGCTTCAAAAGTTGATCAAGTGGATTTCACAACTGGCTCGCGAGTAGCTCACGAGAAGCAACCTGCAAAAAGGCCACGTGTAGAGCACATGACTGGAAGATGAAGAGTTATGTCAAGCTGTCAATTTCGTGACTGTCTCGCGGAAAGGGCCAACCTGCGAAGGACCAACGAAAGTCTCTGTTTGGCAAAAAGTTGTGTTTTGTTTTACCAAGTCTTTACCCACACTATATATACCCTCATTACCCACAAACTGTAAGAAGTGCTTTTCAAAGAGAAAACCCTATAAAATACAGTTAAGAGTTAGAGATTGTTATACCCACAATCATCTACACATTTCCTTGTGGTTTCTCCTCAATTCCTTCCTCTCTATCTCTATATCTTTGAGAGGTTGCTAGCCCAAACACTTAACACACTCATATTGAGTGTAAAGTGAGATTTTGGTGCTGCTGGGAAGTATTAGAAGGTGCCATTCATTGGCGGATGCAATCGGGTTGAATTGCGGGATCCGAAAAGTTAGAGAAGACAAGATTCTGAGAAGTTCATTGGTAGCAAGAGCTTGGAGGGCTCAAATACATGGGGTAGACTAGGCTTGGAGAGTCTTTTGTTATTCGTATACTCCAACTTTATTCTCTAGTGGATCGATTTCGACTTGGAGGGTCGCAGAGAGGTTTTTCACCAAGTTTTTCGGTTTTCTCTTCAATAACACATCTCGGTGTTATCTTGTATTTGCATCTCTCTTCCCTACTCTTTAAGCTTTCATTTTATTGTTGATGATGGATGAATATGGTTTAGGGTAGAGTTATCGGTTCATTGCGCTTATTTACTCTTGTTCCGCACTTAATCTAAGTTAGAGTAAAAGCAATTTAGCCGTATTTTTTATTTGGGGGGTCTGAACAAGCTCTTGTGTTTTAAAACAAATCCGAGCTTTTAATTTTTAATAATAATAAAAATTAGAAAATTATATAAATATGAACATAGATATACTGAGATGAGATAAAAATGTGTAGAACTTTTTGAAGGGAGAGAATCTTTAATTGAGGGTGGGCAGATCCACAACCCGGTAAATGAGGCAATTTTTCTTGGACAATATTGTCCTTCTGTAATTTTATATACATACAATTCAAGAATCTAAAGTGGTCCATATTGCGTAGTACCTTCATTAATAAAGGAAATAAGGTAACATTTCCTTGGGAAATAGTTAAAAGAATTCAAGGGTCCGTTTGGATAGAACTTATTTTGCTGAAACTGAAAACTGAAAACTGAAAACACTGTAGCAAAATAATTTTTAAATGTGTGAATAGTATCGTGGGACCCATTTTTAATGAAAAATTTGTTGAAAAGTGAAATTTGTGGGTCCTGTATACTGTTCACGGGACCCACATGACTGATAAAGGAGCTGAAAAGTCAACAAACTACTGCTACTGTTCATGAACAGTAGCCATTGTCCCCCCTAAACGTCGTGCGCAGCAGGAAAAAAAAAAAAAGAGAGAAGAAACGCAAACGTGAAACGCAACCTCCGAATCCAAACCGCACCCCAGTCTGTAAAACCTTCTTAAAGAGAAAGAATCTTGATTAAGGTTGAGATCCACAAACCCGTTAATGAGTCAAGTTATTTTGGACAATATTGCCCTTTTATTATTTTATATTTGTGAAAGAATCTAAGTGGCCCCTTTTACTTTAATTAATAAAAGAAAAAACTTTCTTTATTGCAACATACTACTGTACAAGTTGGATATTTTCAAAGAATTAATAAGATTGCTTTCAATAAAAATAAAGGGAAAGAGAAGAAGAGGAACAACCACTTTTCCCTCTCAATTCTTAGTAAAGAACAAATAAAATGAGTACTCAAAGTAATGTTATGTCTATAATATTTTTACAATAAATTTTAAGTAATATTATCTTTTTTTGTTTATGTCATGAAAAAGAATTTCCTTATCTTTTCTTGCTACGAGTCCTTCCTTCCCTGGAATATCCTCTTTCTTTTTGCCATTTGGAACCTATGACATTTTCACAGGAATAAAATAGTGTTTAAAAACACATCTCCAAACCATGATTTTGGCAAAGTTGTTATACATGCTGCCAGTGAGCATATGCTTGTGCTGGTCAGTTTGGCATGGTCAAGAGAATGCATGTGATTAATGTTATGTGGAACAAGCTGGCCTCTAGTAGAATGGTACAAGCTCAACGCAGATGGCTCATCACTGGGTAATCCAGGAAGGGCTACTTAGATGGGACTTCTTCGAGATCAAAATGGCATGTGGATTAAAGGCTTTACCAAAAACATTAGGGTGTCCACTGATGATGCCGAAAAAATCACCAGTGAGCCACACGGTTCCAACACGCTCAATACCAGACCTGCCCAACACAGAAAAAGAAGAAGACCTTACAGAGAGTACCGGTGTGGTACCGGCCAAAGACCCTCCGAAGGCTAAGTCAGTAGAGCGCTCCAACAATACTAGAGAGTATGAGCTTTTAGAGAAATTATGCGTACCTTTTTCTTGAGGGTCTTTGGGTTTTTATAGTCGCGTAGAGCCATACTCCTTTGCTTGCGAAACAAGTCTTTTCCTTATGGGGAAGATACTCATTAATGCGTGTATATTCTAGAATTCTACTCATGTTAGGACTCTACAAATCAGGGCAAATCGTGTGTCACAAGTTTTTCCATTTAAGGTTCCTTGGAGACCACATAATAATGGGCTGGATGCCACGTGGCCATTCGATCCGTACATGCCACGTCTGTCCGTGCCACCTCCGAACAGATAGTTATGTCATGCATAATTTTTCCTCTTCAGTTGCCCCCTTCACCCTATGGGTCCGTGATCTCGGAGTGGAAGGACCCATGGGGTGACAATTCGATTTGGATCCTAAGAGACTCATCAGTCCTTGACAGGCTGGCCTGAAATTATTTGTGGCGCAGGGGACTTAAATTTTGACCAACGCACTTTTGGGTGACTTGGTTCGTCCATCCTCCCGTAGGTAGGAAGACTTAGAATTTTCACCAAGGCATTCGCGAGTGACTTGGTTCGTCCTTCCACCCATAGGTAGAAGGGCTTAAATTTTGTACCAATGCACTTGTGAGTGACTTGGTTCGCCCTTCCACCCGTAGGTAGAAGGGCTTAAATTTTATACCAAGGCACTTGTAAGTGGCTTGGTTCGTCCTTCCACCCGTAGGCAGAAAGACTTAAATTTTGTACCAAGGCACTTGTGAGTGGCTTGGTTCGTCCTTCCACCCGTAGGCAGAAGGACTTAAATTTTGGACCAAGGCACTTGTGAGTGGCTTGGTTCGTCCTTCCACCCGTAGGCAGAAGAACTTAAATTTTGGACCAAGGCACTTGTGAGTGGCATGGTTCGTCCTTCCACCCGTAGGCAGAAGGACTTAAATTTTGGACCAAGACACTTATGAGTGGCTTGATTTGTCCTTCCACCCGTAGGTAGAAGGACTTAAATTTTGTACCAAGGCACTTGTGAGTGGCTTGGTTCGTCCTTCCACCCGTAGGTAGAAGGACTTAAATTTTGGATCAAGGCACTCACAAGTGCCTTGGTCCATCAACTGAAGAGGAAAAATTATGCATGACATAACTATCTGGACGGAGGTGGCACGGACAGACGTGGCATGTACGGATCAAATGGCCACGTGGCATCCAGCCCATTATTATGTGGTCTCCAAGGAACCTTAAATGGAAAAACTTGTGACACACGATTTGCCCTAATTTGTAGAGTCCCAACATGAGTAGAATTCTAGAATATACACGCATTAATGAGTATCTTCCCCATAAGGAAAAGACTTGTTTCGCAAGCAAAGGAGTTTGGCTCTACACGACTATAAAAACCCAAAGACCCTCAAGAAAAAGGTACGCACAATTTCTCTAAAAGCTCATACTCTCTAGTATTGTTGGAGCGCTCTACTGACTTAGCCTTCGGAGGGTCTTTGGCCGGTACCACACCGGTACTCTCTGTAAAGTCTTCTTCTTTTTCTGTGTTGGGCAGGTCTGGTATCGAGCGTGTTGGAACCGTGTGGCTCACTGGTGATGTTTTCGGCATCATCATCCACCAATGTTGATGCGGAGCTTTGGGCTCTAAGGAACTGGTTAACTTTGTGTATTAATCTTAATCTTTTGGCAGTGGAGATAGAGAGTGATGCTAAAGTTGTGTTTGGTTGGGTGGCAGAAACCAACAATATTGCAATATATATAATGCTTCTCTTATTATGGATTGCAAGACTCTCAAGTGAATATGAATCACTGTTACCATGAAGCAAACAATTGGGTGGATGCCTTAGCGAGAAGAGGCTCGGAGCTTGACCAAAATTTTGCTGTATTTGATAATCCACCTTTGAACCTTTGTATGTTTTTATTTTATGACTATTTGGGTTTGTACTAGAGAGGAGTTGTCCTCAAATTTCTGTCGTTTTGATTTAGTCCATAAAAGTCGTGAATTACCAAGAAAAAAAAAAGTGGTAAATTGTTATTAGTACGTACATAAAAAATATTAAAACCAACAACAACTTGGCAACTTAGGATTTGTTATAAAATTTTTGTGGAGGTAACAGTACCCTAGTAACTCACAAATAGAAAAGAGGCAAGGAGTGGATCTCATCATTTTTCAATTAATATTTTTAGAACAAAGATATAAAAGAGAGCTGAACGTGGATTCCTTCGTTATACCTAGGTCCTAAACACAGACAGTATTCTATATATATAGGAATAAGATGCAGGTACAAGGTGGTACCACTGTACCAGAACTTGCACTTTCTAATTCCTAACTGCAAAATTCGATAATTTTTTTTTTTTTTTAATTCTATTTTATAGAACATAAGATGTCCCATGTATTTCTTTTAAAAACGAAATTAATGAAAATACTGAGGGACCACAATTTCATTTCCTGACACTTTTTAGAATTTTTTTTTTTTTTTTTTTTTTTTTTTTTGGTAGAAAGGAATATATATTAAAGACTAACCAGCAACCAAAAAATCAGGACAAAGCCTGTTTACAGCCAGACCACAAACATCAGCCTCCAAAATAGTAAGCAGGTCCACAGGTGGACTAGAAAAAATAGAAAAATCATTCTCAAGGGTTGTGCCTAGCTTTGCTAAGAAGTCCGTACATCTGTTGGCTTCTCTGTAGACATGCCTGACTCTTGCTTGGGGGATCTGTGTAACTAAGTGCCTGCAATCTTCCATAATAGAGGATATGATAGTGTTCGTACAGCTTTGAGAATTGAAGGCATCAACCACGGCTTTTGCATCCAACTCAATACAGACAGCTTGGGCTTGAATTTGCAGACAGAGAAGAAGACCGTCTCGGAGGGCCCAAAGCTCCGCCAAGAAGCTAGTAGCAGTCCCGATCTTCCTTGCAAATCCGATTATCCAATTGCCATTACCATCTCTGATTAAACCACCTCCTCCAGCCAACCCAGAGTTTCCTGTTGCCGACCCATCCATGTTAAGAGTCAACCAACCATTCCTCAGCTTCTCCCATTTTACACTCTTCAAGATCATCCTTTTAGTAGCTAGATGATTGCAAGCACAAAACCCAAACTCCAATGCACGGTCCAAGATTACATTAGCCAGATTCGGGTTTAGAGTTTTATTCTTAAACACATGCTGGTTCCTATCTTTCCAAATCATCCAAATAGCAAAAAGAAATACATGGAACCATGGAACGTGACCTGAGCTGTGTTGTTGATCTGATTTAGCATTCGAGCTAAGCCATTCCTCCAAATTATGGTTAGAAAAGAAGGAATCTGTTGCCTGTCTACCCAGCTGCAGCCAGAGCCTTTTGCTTACAGGGCAGTCACGCAAGGCATGAAGGATGGTCTCTGCTTCTGTGTGGCAACGAGGGCAATAGGCCTCAACCTGAATTCCTCTAGTCATCAAACATTGATTCACTCCGATACTATTATGCATACACTTCCATAAAAACGCTTGGATTCTCGGCATGGTCTTTAATTTCCAAATCCAATTGCCTTTGAAAGGAGCATCCCCTCTGGAATCAATGGTTAGAAGATATGCACTCTTGAGGTCAAAGCCTCCTCTCGGCGAGAATTTCCATGCTAGTCTGTCCTCCACTCTGGTAATTAGAGGGATGGGCGTAGCTTTAAGCTCATCAATGATCTCACAAGGAAGAACCATCTGAAGAATATTCCAATTCCAGATGCCTTCACAATCTACAACATCCTTGAATTTTAACTTCGAAGATTCTCGAGTCAATGGACGATGAATAGTATTCCTCAATGGACCAAGGGTAGACCAACTATCATTCCAGAACTCAAGCTTGCTTTCAGAACCAGGCAGCCATCTAATTCCCTTCCTAAAAGTCTCTTCACCTTTCTTTAAGCTTTTCCAAACTCTGGAACTTGGCAGCCTTCTAGCATTTCTGGAACTTAGTCTTTGATGATTGCAATATTTATGCCTAGGAACTTTAGCCCAAGGAGCCTTTGTCTCAGAGTGAAATCTCCAATTCAATTTTGCCAAGAGTGCCGTATTTCTTCCTTTTGCAGTTTGTAGTCCCAAACCCTCTTCTTCCTTTGGTCTAGTTACCTTCTGCCACCCTACCTAGTGCATTTTCCCCTTACTCTCATCTGAACCCCATAAGAAGTTTCTGTTCACCCTATCAATGCCTTCCAAAACTCTTGCAGGCAAATGGTTGCTTTGCATAACGTGGGCTGGAATTGCTGATGATGATGCTTGAACTAGAACCACCCTTCCCGCCATGGATAGAAGATTGGCCTTCCCACCCCGCCAACTTACTCTTCACTCTATCCAATACAAAGTTAAAATCTTGACTGCTGTTTCCTTTGTGCTTGATAGGAAAACCTAAGTACTTCTCCAAACACTCCGTCTGTTGGAAGCCAAGGATGTCACTAAAGGCCTCGTTGTCACTAGGGTCAATATTTAGGGAGAAATAGACCTTAGACTTAGCTTCACTCACTGTTTGCCCGGATAGACTACAAAAGTTATCAAGCACTTCCCTGATAGCTACACAGTTTTCTGCATTGGCCTTAGCAAAAAGCATTAAGTCATCCGCAAAGAACAAGTGGGAGAAAGGGGGGCCACTCCTAGAAGCTTTTACCAGACACCAAACTTTAGCTTCACATTTTTCTTGGATAAATTGGCCCAATAACTCCATGCAGAGAATGAATATATAAGGGGATAAAGGATCCCTCTGCCTTATGCCTCTGGTAGGCAGAAAGGAATCAAGGCTTCGTCCATTAAATAGAATTGAGGTAGATACCGATGATATGCAGCTCATCATAAGCTCGATAAGATTTTCCGAGAGATTGAATCTACTCAGCATGCCCTTTATAAAGCTCCATTCAAGTTTGTCGTAGGCCTTTTCTAAATCAATCTTGAGCGCCATATATCCCACATTCCCTTTAGCTTTCCCCATAGTATGGATTATCTCCTGAACAATGATTGCATTATCCACCCCCCCTTCTTCCTAGCACAAAGGCTGCTTGACACGGCGAAATAAGCTGATCTAGGAGCAATCTGATTCTGCTAACTATGATTTTGGAAACAATCTTGTACACCGAGTTACAAAGTCTAATGGGTCGGTAGTTGCTAATGGATTCGGGTCCTTGATTCTTCGAAATGAGCACAATGTTGGTTTTATTCAAGTAGTCCGGAACCTTTCTTTCCCTAAACACATACTTCACTTCTTCTCTGACCGACCCTCCCACTATGTGCCAAAACCTTTGAAAGAACCCGGCATGTAACCCATCAGGCCCGGGGGCTTTAAAAGCTTTAAGAGACCAGATAACTATGAATATTTCCTCATCTGTCACCATATGGCTTATGCTTTCCTTCTTAACATCTGTAAGTTTGACTTGCCATTTTTTATTAAGCTTTATATCTACAGTTGCTGCCTCCTGGCTGGTGGTATATAGCTTCATGAAACCCTCCCTAATATGGGTGGCCACTTCCCTCTCCTCAATTAACCAATCACCCACATCATTCTTGATGGCAATAATGAGATTACGCTTCCTTCAGGCAATCGCGGAGACATGGTAGAAAGAAGTGTTCCTATCCCCCAAGACCATCCAGTTTATTCTAGATTTAAGCGCCCACAGATCCTTTTCTTGCTCCAAAACAACATCCAGCTCCTTGATAAGATGATTCTCAAGGCTCACTAAAGAAGCAGAAGGGTCTAATGTCATAACCCTTTAAACACCATCCAGCCGAACCATAATTCTCTTCTTTTTATGAAAAATATTACTGAAGTGGTTTTTATTCCACAGGGTAGCTTGTTTAGCAAAGGTGTCAATTGCTTCCATAAGTTTCCTTGGCTGTCTCCAAGCCTGGTTCACAACAGAGGGAAAAAAGGGATCAGATAACCAAAAACTCTGAAATTTAAAAGGCCGATTAAGAAACATTTGCCCCCTAGGATTAGTTTCCATTAGCATAGGGCAATGATCCGAATGGCACCTCGTGAGATGGGATACTTTAGCATCTGGGTAGAGCAGACACCAGCTAGGATTCATGAAGAACCTATCTATTCTCTCTTGAATAAGGCCGCTGGCCTCCCTTCTGTTAGTCCAAGTATATTTTGGCCCACTGAACCCCATGTCCACCATATTACATTTATCAAGGCATTCCTTAAAAAGAAGGGATCTGGCCATGCTAACCGACCTCCCCCCAAATTTATCCTCATCAACGAGGGGTTCATTAAAATCCTCAGCTATAACCCAAGGCAGATTATGAAGCTCAGCAACCTTGGAAAGATTCCCCCACAAAACCTGCCTCTCTACACATCTAGGACTAGCATATACAGTAGTAAAAATCCAAGATAGGTTTGTAGGTAATACCTTGACTTCCACGTGAATCTCTTGCTCCGTGTTAGCGAGTTGTACAACCTCCACCCTATCTGAGTTCCAAAGTAGCCAAATGCCACCAGCAAAGCCCATCGTCTCCGTGTGAATAGCGCCGTCAAAAGGCAGACGGTCAGTTATCTCCTTGGCTCTGTCTCCCCCAATACAAGTTTCCATGACCACCATTATACCAAGATTATGATTCCTCACAAGCTCCCTAACATGACTCTGAAAATTGGGCTTCAGAACGCCCCTACAATTCCACACTATTATATTCATGGATAACAAATGATAAAAGGTTGGGAACACATCAAAAGGGGGTAGTAGCTTCACTTCCCTCTCCAATTCCATCCCATCATCACCAGCATCTCCTTTGTTTTCCCCTTTCCTGGGCACAAAGTCAACAGGAGTACCAGAACACCCATATCTGTTTCCCTCACCACTACTTGTGCGTTGGAACCCAGAATTGGTATGGGTACTTGAATAATCTTGATGTTGATGTGGCCGACCAACATCCTTTTCTCCAGGAACGACTCATCTGGGTTCTTCTTGCACAAACTTGGGGTTTGTGATATTTGGGAGAGCAACCTCTAAACACTCGCCTGAACCTGCCACCGTGGGATGAGATTCCACCCCCAACCTTGATTCGTGGTTGTTAGTGACCCCAACCTTACGCTGCCCGCCGTCACCGGACTGCCTCCAAGACTGCTTTCCCACTTCGACACTACCAGTTGCCGAAAACCGAAATTGATCACTAGAAGTATTAAGCGACGACCACTTCAGCGAATTGTTGACTAAAAGCTTCCCAGAGCTTCCAGCGTCTTCCTTGACATTCCACTTAGTGGCTTTAGTTCTCGCAATCTCTTTTTTACCCTTGACAAAAACACTGGATCGGTTATGTGGTCTCACACTTACCCCTTCCTTGCTAACATTATCCTCTCGGCCCACTTCAAATGGCCCATTATCCATATGCCTTCATAAGGCCTCAACATCTACTACATTGCCCATACCATTCACCCACTCCTTCGGCCCACCCAACTATCCTTGTCTCCTGTCGCATGGCTATGACCCCAAACCCGCATGCGTAGGGCTCCCCGGAGTAACATAATTATTTGTCCTTCTCTGCCCAGCCTTTCTTTGTGCCACTAACATCTAAGGACCGTACCTATCATCATCCGTACCTGTACCATTATCCTCCGACAATCCACTAGCTGGCATTGTACCATGTGTGTCATGCATTGTACCATGTGTGTCATGCACCTCGCATGGCTTGGTTGTCTGCGTCGTACCGTCCCCTGCTCCTTGACTTTCCGGCTTACCTTCCACCGGCAATCTAGGACCTCTAATGGTGAACGGGCATGACTCTTTCTTATGTCCAATTCTTCCACAAGAGAAGCATAGTTTGTATATTCCTTCATATAGCACTGGCTGCTCAAATCTCCCTATAAGGATCATGTTAACAAGAGGCTTGTTGACATCGACCTGGATACAGAGCCTAGCGTACCTACCCCTGGCCTCCAAAGCTGTGTGGGTGTCTATCCTAAGCACCTTTCCAATGGCTCCTCCTATTTGTTGGAGAACCTCAGATTCATATAACTCCATAGGGAGCTTATGTAGCTGAACCCAGATTGCTATGGAAGAAACGCTCGCACTTGCAGGCTTAAAGAAGGGCTCCCATGGCCAAATGGATAGGAAGTGGCCGCCAATGAACCACGGCCCATTTTTGAGGACAGCCTCCATATCTTCTTTCAAAGAAAATCTGACTGAATAAAAATCTTCGCCTAAATCTACACAGTCAAGTCTTCCAGTTGGCTTCCACAGGAGATTTAGCTTGTTTTGGAGATAGCCATATCCCACTGTTCTACCATACAGCTTAATGATCAATGCGTTTGACTATGGCTTCCTAATCCGGAGCTTAGCTTCCCTAGTTAGCTTAACCGCCACTAGACCCTCACGAAGCTCATCCATGTCAACATCTGAATACGCTTCCATATCCAAAAAATCTGTAAAATCGAAGGCCTTAGCATAGGCACCTAGTATTTCCCCCACCAGTTTCTCTTTAAAGGATGTTTTTGGTGCTCCACACGTATTCTGAAACTCCTGGTAGTGTCCTTTCTCGTAAGAACCATCGATAAAATCAGCATGATGAACATCCTTAACCTTCTTCTTGCTCCTAGCTAGTTCGGCTTCCTCTTCCCTAGAGAGGTTTCGGATTTTCGAACGAGCGTCAGTCATTTTTTTTTCCTCAAAGTCGCTACCAATGACATACACTTTTTAGAATTGAATTTATATAGTTTCATACTTTCATTTCTTAACACTCATATTATTATTATCTAACAACGAAAATAAGAAATATTGCTTAACTAATCCTGTTCATTTTTATGGTATATTCCACCAAACTATTTCTAAGAATCAACTGTAAAAAATGTTTCTTAATATTAAGTAATTAGTCGCTAATCCGTGTTATGCACGGGAACCTACCTATTTGTGAAGTAGACTAAAATAATTTTATAAAAAATTTAAGAAACTACACCATTAATTGCATGATTTGCTCTTGTATGAGTTCAATTTGTGTTACAATTTGATGAAGAAGTCATTGCTTGAACATGCAATGACTTACAAAAAATTTGTCAGACAGTTTCAGATATTGCAAAAAAATAACTCAAAAATTCAGATATTAAAACTTCTGAAAGACCAAAAAATATTAAAGAATCAGATAATTCACTACTTAAAATTATTGAAACAAAAAAATATATATATGACTAAACAATAGAGAAATATAAGATAAAGATGGGTAACATTCAAAAGAATAATTTCAATTATTGCAAGCTTTTTTATCTTGTAAAAAATACTAAAGAGAGTTTGGTGGTTCATGTACGAAAATTACTTTTTAAAAAATACATGAAAAACCATAAAATAAAATCATATACTATATAATAAAAGTTAAGCTTAGACGCCATGGTTGGGCCAAGTGGCGGCACCAAATTGTAGAAATTTTTTTAGATTTTTAAAATTTCAAAAGATAGCATTTACATAAATAAATAAATAAAAGTCTAATATATCTTAAATTGCAACAACGTAGACGTAGTGTAATTTAATTATTCTTATTTTTTAATTACTCCACTAAAAAAAAAAAAGTCTAATGCATCTTAAATTGCAGTAACCGTATACTACTCTAAAAAAAAGTTTGAATCCAAGAGAAGTTGAGTTGAACTAAAACTATTTAAGAATGCTAAAATCAATCAATAAATAAAAAAAATAAAAAAAATAAAAAAACCAAATTACTACAAGCAAAAAAAAATAGATATAATTTTTTTTTCTTATCTTCTTCTCTTATAATTTCTAATTTGATAAAAATTTTAATTTAATTACAATACAAATTCTTTTCTTCATCTATTTCTTCTTAATTTGATTACAATCCAAAATCTTCATCTTCATCTTATCCTTTTTTCTTTCATTTAAATTAGATTACTACACCTATTAGCTACAATTTTTTTGGATAAAAAAAAAAACAGCAACGTGATTATTTTTCACACCTCTACAAATTAAGTTTGAATCCAAGAGAAATTGAGTTGAACTAAAACTATTTAAGAATGCTAAAATCAATCAATAAAAAAAACCAAATTACTACACATTAAAAATAAATAAATAAATAAATAAATAACTGCAACGTGATATTTGATTGAGTTAACGTGATTATTTTTCACACTTCCACAAATTAAGTTTGAATCCAAGAGAAATTGAGTTGAACTGAAACTCTACTAAGTCTACTCTACTCTACTATTTAAGAATGCTAAAATCAATCAATGAAAAACCAAAATTAAGTGAAGAACCATAGAAGGAAGGATTAGTACTTAAATTCTATGATTTTTTTAAAATATTTTACATAATGCAATTCGTCTTAATTATTGATGTATTTTTTATTTGGTGTTCTTAATTGATTGTGCAGATTATTTCCTCACTTATGGCAATATCAAAATGACTAGATACGAATGTCAATATCAAAATGGCTAGACACAGGTAATTTATATGTAAACTTTACATTTATATTGCAATACAATTTTTTTCTCTTTATGTACTTTTATTTATCTATTTTTGAAATTATTTTGATTGTGGTGCCCTAGAAGGTTTAGATACACACAAGTAATTTATATGTAAACTTTTACATTTACATTGCAATATAATTTTTGTTTTCTCTTTATGTACTTTTATTTATCTTTTTTAAAAAATTATTTTGATTGCGGTACCCTAGAAGGTTTAGATACTTATATATATATATATATGTATATATAAAATTTATGGAATTTTTATTTCGGTCAAAATTTTATCACTGAATCTATTTGGGATGGAACTCATCTACCATATGAAATTAGGAGATTTATGTGAGAAGAGCTATCTTCATTTTTTTTTTTTTTTTTTTTGTATCAATTTTTCTATTAAGGAAGTTCAATTACGGCTTAAATTATATGATTTTTTTTTTAATCTTAGATAATGCAATTCATCTTGATTATTGATACTATTTTTTGATTTAATGTTCTTAATTGATTATTTTGATTATTTCCTCACTTATGGCAACATTAAAATGGCTATGATTGGTAATTTATAGGCAAACATTACATTGCAGTCTAAATACTTACATTTTTGTAATTTATGGAATTTGGTTTTAGTCATATATACAAGAAATTTATATATGATTAGCACTTCTGCTACTATACATGTTAGCAAGTATTATGGAAAGATTTTAAAGTGTCATACATACATACATATATATATATATAATTAAATTACAATTTTACTACTAAGAGCTTTTAGAAATTTAAAACTTGCCATAATTTTTTAAAATATTCTATAATATATTTTTTTTGCAAAAAAAAATAAAAAAAAAAAAAAAAAAAAAAAAAAAAAGCTTACATAATATACATTTTCCATGTAACTTAATTTTCAAAAATATTTTTACTATTTTATTTGTTATTAGATTTGATTATATTATCAAAAAATATATTTTTTAAAATTTATATATAATTTTTTTATTAATCCGTGCATCACATGTGTTAGGACATATGTGATTTGATGTTAGGAACATATGTCAAGTTAGAATTGGCTAATCCTTTGACAAAACGCACTTTACTTGTAATTTGGTAAATTTAGGATGTGTTTAATGCTTCAAGGAACAAGATTTCAAGTTCAAGTGTTAAAGCCATGCAAGTATGTTCAAGAAACAAGTGAGAAAGTGCTGGATTTTAAAGCTCGACAACTAGCATCTATCGAGGTTTAAAAACATGCTGAAGCCCGAAGCATGACAGCTAGCTTGATAGATACCCTATCTGTTGAGGTTTATGAAATTCAGTTTTTCAAAGCTGATTTCACTCCAATCTGTGAGTATGTGTTTAAGCTTTCTTTTCTCACAACCCTAAACATATATAAGGATTATTTTAAGAGCCGTCAAAGGTTGCGCAAGTGTGAAGTAAAGTTGTGTTCATGCAAATTGTGACTGAAGACAGAATTTGCCCTAGTTCATCTTTCTCTTGAAGAAACTGCTGTGTTTGTACACCTTAAGGTTTTGTGACCAATGAGTTTCGTGATCTTCATCGTGTGATGAACTGAAAAACTTTGCAGCCAACATCTTTCTCAAGTTGGTGATCAAGTCGCGTACTGGGATCCACGCATCTATTAGTTAGTCACGTACTGGGAGCCGTGCATTGAAAAGAAGAGATTGTCACTACAGAACAAGTCCAATTGGGTATGGGGTAAGCATTCAATTGTAGGTTGGTATAAGGTATTGGGATTCCTTTACTTGTAACCGCTTATTTTGATAATAGTGGATTCTCGGGAATAGTGACCTTATCACCCGATGATGTTTTTGCCGTGTAGGTTTTCCCCATTCGTAAACAAATCACCGTGTCAATTTAATTTCCGCTGCACTTTAGTTAATTGGTAATTTGTTTGTGCTACCACGCATTTTGCATGTTAATTGAATTAATTAATTAACTTGGCTAAATCAATTGGTTAATTTATCACAAGGAGTCAATACATTCTTAGCCTATCAGCACGGGCATAATACTAGTTTTTTTTAACAAAGTAGAGGAGAAGAAAATAACATAAGAAGAGTTCATACCTCTACTCAGCTTTAAAAAAAAATATTGGGGTTTGCTTTGCTTTTATAGTGTTCATGATTAACCTCGCAAATTTGGAGATAAATTATCAATATTTGAATTTGAGTTTAAGTTGGACTTGTTAGAGAGATTGAGTTTCACTCCTTGTTAAGTTTGGATTAAACAAAAATAATTTTGTTTTAAAAAAATGATAATGATGAGTTTGAGTTTAAGTTGGACTTGTTAGAGAGATAAAGTTTCACTCCTTGTTAAGTTTGGACTAAACAAAAATAATTTTATTTAAATATTGTGCTGACCTGAAAAATTGTAAGAGTTTCAGAGGCTTCAGTTGTATATATATATATATATATATATATATATATATATATATATAGACTATCCATGTTAATAACAATTCTGAGGTTGCCAATGAGAATGAGATATCTTATAAGTGAAATGGAACTAAATGAATGTGTGCTGGTTTTAACATTGGGTTTTTAAAAATGACTTTAAAAAAGACAAGATTCTATTAATTTAGTTTACACTCCTATAAAGAGAGATCATATTATAATTATCCCATGTGATGAAGGGGGATCATTGAATGATCATTAAATCTTAAGAAGGCATTGTAATATGTCCATTTAGTTTCTTGTAGATAATGGTAACCGGATATAGCTAAAAACAAAAACAAAAAAAGTAAAGAAAAAGAAAGCACAATATTGCTTGGGAAAGCATAGAAAGTTCAAGACAATTGTGTGGAATTCAACCATATTTTATTTCTTCTTTTATGGAACTTCTTTCTTCATTCTTCTCTATAATGGTCTACCATGAGTAACTAAAGATGTTTCTGGAATGCTTTTTTAATTGAAAGAAAAAAAAAATAATAGTAATTTATCAAAAGACCTTTGGTATAATCGAAAGGAAAGGATACTCTGTTTCATTTTTAAATGTGCTGAGAACTTTTGCCATGCTTGAAAAGAAAGAGGAAAGGAAATAGCCCACCTTAATTTCTTGAATTTATATATATATTAAGTTCTTTTAGCAATAAAAAAGATATGTTATTCACCTAAAATTTTTCTAAAAAGTTACTGTTCAGCAAATTTTGCCCACAATGGAATATTCTAGGAATTATAAGATTTTGTGAGGGTTTAACTAAGAGAGTTACAACAGGGAGTCTATGCTTGTTTACAAAATATAAAGGAGGAAATTATTCAACTTTAAAGTTTAGGAGGGGAGGGGGAATGAAACTACCCAGAAGTGCTTAATTTTTCCCCATTTTTTTGGTAGGCAAAACTATGTGTGTTTTTATTTTTTTATTTTTTTTAACTTCAAAAAAATTTAAAAAAAAAAAAAAAAATCAGCCCAAGAAAACTGTCCGCAAAACTCTGAATTTCCTCAACAAATTTACTAAACCAAAAAAAAGTCAGGAACACAACAAATGTTACGATATTTCTACAATACCTTTATTTTTAACTATGGTGGGCCTTGGTATGATATTTTATTATTTTATTTTAAAGTAATGTTACGTCCACAACATTTTCATAGCAAATCTTAGGTGGCAAATTGTTATTGGTTTTTAATTGGGACAACCACTTTAAACTATGCATTAAAAAAAACAACAAACAAAAAACCAACCAAAGAAAATTATGCATGAAACAGTGAATTTGGCTCACCAAATTTGACTAAACCTAAAAAGAAGTCTAGGAACATAACAAAATGTCACAACATTTTCACAATACTTTTATTTGCAGTAGTGGTAAGTCTCGGTCTAATATTTTATTATATATTTTATAGAAATGCTACTTTCACAATATTTTTATAACAAATTCTGCATGACAAGTTGTTACTAGTTTTAAAATGGACCCACGGCTGATATCATTTTTTTATCCATTATTAATAGCTTACCACCTATGATTTGTTGTGAAATTAATGTGAAAATGTTGTGAAATTTTAGCATTTTTTTTATTTGATCTATAAAAAACTGATATCTAGGCAATTGTGAAAATGTTGTAACAAAATATTGTGATAACAAGTGTTACAACTTTTCACAATACTGCTCTGTTTGTTTCACTGGAAAACCTTCTATAAAGATAGTTTTCCACATTTTCCATTGTTTGGTAGCATAAAAAAAAATTGGTCAACAGAAAACTATCTTTAGTCAACGGAAAACTCTTATAAAAATAAGGCTTATTTTTTATAGGTTGTTTTCCAAAAAAAAAATTGAAAAACAATTACTCTCTCACTTTTTCTCCTCCCTTTGTTTTTTCTCTCTTTTCACGTCCTCACTATCACCCCCTCTGGCCTCTTCTCTTCCCACAGATTTCTCTCTCTATCTGCCTCTCTTCTCTTTTTTCTCTCTATTTCTTCTACCCTCTATAACACTGTTCTTTAATAAGGTTTTTTTTTTTTTCTCCTAACAGATCGGGCAACGGTTCTATAACAATTTTCGGTATATTTATCAAATTATTTATACTGGATTAGTTTGCCAGTAAAACTATTTGGCCTATGTGGCATTTTGAACTATTTAAAATGGAACTTAAGGTTATAATGGTTATTTTGAATTATAAGAAGTATGGTTTATATATATATATATATATAAATATATATATATTATGTACGTTACTGTTTATATACACTAGTCGTAGTCCCGCGCGTTACGCGTGATAATCCTTTTAGAGTGACCTCATTAAGTTTATCTTTTGCAATTTGAACTAATTTAATAAAGAATAATGTATTTTATAAACATGTTTTCATTTATTATAGGAAAAATCACAAATGTAATATATATATTGTGGGGTCAATAAATCTGGCTACCCCGGCCCAACTTTATACTAGGCCCAAAGCCCACGCTGAGGAAGAAGAAACGTCCGAGGACGAACGGAGAAAGTCCTAACTACCAAGGAGCATCGCCAAGGACAATCATGTCCTCGGCAAACCGAGGTCATAGAAGGGAAGGGCAGCGCGCCATCAAGGGTGGTTTTGTAGAGCGTCTCGAGAAAGAGGACAAACACCGTGGGTCAGCCATGAGAGCCTAGGAGAGAAATTCAGGGAAAAGCTGTCACCTCCACATTAAATACCCACAACTAACATTCTGGCCGCATTAATGAGGAAATGACCCCTAAACAGTGCCGCTTTGGTCGCTGCAACTCACAGAAGATTTTGGACGGCGGCTGATGGGACAAGCACTCAAGTAGTGACCTGCACGATCAACAAATGGAGGGCCAAGATCAACCCAAAGAGGGTATAAAATGTAAAGAGGTCCTCCAGAGAAAGGATCGGAGATTGGAAGTAGAAAATACTATAGCAACCTGTATCATCTTTGTAACCTCTGTATCCAAGCACTGGGGAAATAATAAGAACAAGAAAGCTCCTTGGACCAATGTCCAGGACAGATTCTAACACTTAAGGCCTATTTTCCTGCTATTCAGTTTACCCATAACCGTGCTTATTCGTTGCTATCCTTGCTAAGGCCTAGCTCTTAAACCCATTCTCTACAAATTTATTGTTTAGGGCTAGTTGGGCCTGAATCCACTTTTCCAACAGCAGAAGTGCTCAGACCCAGTCCTTACAATTGGCGCCGTCTGTGGGAAGAGCTTGTGTGTTAGTGAGTGCAACGGTTAATCATGGCAGGTTCAAGCCCCCATCAGCGAAAATCCCTAGTGAAGACCATTTTGGCAATGGTGCATGCTACGCGAAGGCTTCCCGAAAATTTCCAAGAACGCACACAGTTGTTGTCATAACGCAGGCTCCGCTCAGGTCTACACTTCGAAGTGCTGACTACACGGGGAGGATTGCTAAATGGCGGACGGTTCTAGGGGCTTGTGACAAAAAGTACATACATCGTACCTCGGTCTAGGGGCTAGTTCTCGCGAGTCTAGTAGCCCGGTTTGCTGAAATCCCATTCGAGGAAGAAGCCGAGAATCAAGCCATGAATGGAAAATCGATTGGCACAATCTCCCTGCGAAAACTTCCATACTAGAAGGAATACATTGATATCTTCTAAGTACTAGACAGAACCAAGGTCTTGCATGGTCCTCGGACTCAAACCTATGGGGAAAGTAGCTACTTCAAGAAAAATCTAAGCGTTAGACAGAATCAAGGTCTTGCATGGTCCTCGAACTCAAACCTATGGGAAAACTAACTGCTCCAAAAGAATCTAAGCGTTAGACAGAACCAAGGTCTTGCATGGTCCTCGGACTCAAACCTATGGGGAAACTAACTGCTCCAAGAGAATCTAAGCATTAGACAGAACCAAGGTCTAGCATGGTCCTCGGACTCAAACCTATGAGGAAACTAACTGCTCCAAGAAAATCTAAGCGTTAGACAGAACCAAGCTCTTGCATGGTCCTCGGACTCAAACCTATGGGGAAACTAACTGCTCCAAGAAAATCTAAGCATTAGACAGAACCAAGGTCTTGCATGGTCCTCGGACTCAAACCTATGGGAAAACTAACTGTTCCAAGAGAATCTAAGCGTTAGACAGAACCAAGGTCGTGCATGGTCCTCGGACTCAAATCTATGGGGAAACTAATTGCTCCAAGAAAATCTAAGTACTAGGTAGAACCAAGGTCTTGCATGGTCCTTGGACTCAAACCTATGGGGAAACTAGCTACTTCAAAAATCTAAGTACTAGACAGAACCAAGGTCTTGCATAGTCCTCGAACTCAAACCTATGGGGAAACTAACTGCTCCAAGAGAATCTAAGCGTTAGACAGAACCAAGGTCTTGCATGGTCCTCGGACTCAAACCTATGGGGAA